>CAUYPK010062714.1:0-11183 GCA_963574355.1 Loris lydekkerianus | reverse complement strand
CAGACCAACCTGTGTGGGTACCAACCGGGGGCCCCCAACGGCCCGGCCCCCACCCTACCTCCCCTTCGCGCACCCACGGGGGGGGGGGGGGGGGGGGGAGCCTCCTATGTGTCAAGTCTACAGAGAGAAACCAGCTGGCTTTGACTCCACAATGAGTCACCGGCCTCTGGGCCGCTCTGGCCTCCCACAAACTCTGGAGGTAGAGTGCAGTGCTGGTGCAGGGTCCCACCCAGAGCAGACCCTGCAGCTCCAGGGCTAGCCGTGCTCCATCCTGGTCTTCTTCCAAAGCCTTTCCTGAGGGCTGGGCCCTGGGGCAGCAGTGTGAGAGGTGAAGCTGGCGGGATCTGGGGCAGCCCTCCCGGAGCCACCAGCCACCCCGCTTCTTCGTGGCTCTGGGGTCCCCTCCTGCACCCACAGGCCTCCTGTTGTAGTCGCGGGGCCTTTGCATTTTAAGAAGAAACTTGGGGTTCTGAGGTGGGAGTGGGCTTCCCCGCCAAGCATCATTAGGTTTGGAGCTACTGGGACCTGCCCTGGACCCTGTGGGCTGGAGGCTATGGACAGGTTAGGAGCCGAGGACAGCATGGACGCTTTCCAGAAATGTGCCTCTCCCAGAAGGTGTGAAGCATCCCCCTGGGAGGCCATCCATGGACAGTGGACAGTGGACAGAGAGGGGCCACCTGAGCTGCTGTGCAGGGCTGGGAACTGGTAGACCCTTGCCACCACCCAGCCTGACATTCGCTTCCACATGGACCTGCCTCCCGGGCAGGAGAGGTGAAAAGTGGGAATCAGGGCCTCTGCACAGGGCACACTCCAGGGCCACGGAGGAACCTGGACTCCCCAGCACACCTGTCCTGCATGACAGCCCCCATCTGCTCCCCGCTCTGTCCCCTGCCTGCTGCTTCCTAGGGGTAGACACAGACCCCCCCAGGGTCTGTGTCTGCAAGCACAGCATCAGCCCTGGAAACAGCAGCCCTGCGGGAAATGCAGCTCCTCAGTCCCTTCCTGACCTCAGACCTTCCTCACCTTCCTGCAGCCCAGGCTTTCACTCAATACTGCACCTCATTCCGTTCAAGTTCAGTCATTTGAAATAAATTTACTTTTAAAGAAATCATGTGATGTGCATTACAAGTGACAGTAATTATGATTAGGGGAGAGGTCAGACTCCAACTCACAAATAAACCCACATCTTCCTAGTAAGTGATCAAATGATGAATTGGCCACTGGTGTTTCTACTCATTCCATCCAGAATGCCATCCACAGCACTCAGGTATGTCCAAAGGCCCAGATTTCTCTCCAGGCCATCATGACAGTGCTGGGGCAGAGCCGTGGGTCGGGGGAGTGAGCCCCAGCAGAGACCCCTTCAGCTCCCTGGACAGCTCATCTACTTGTTCCAAAGAACAGTAAAGAAAGACTGAGAGAGTCCAGACCTGTTAGCCGTGACCTGGACAACATTTTCTCCCTGTCCGTTTCCTGGATCTGTTCAAATGCCTCAGATCACAAGTTACTTGGTGCTGCTTTACCTAAAAAGGAAACCAGTTGAGAAGACAGTAAATGGTAATTATCAAATGAAGTAATTAACAAAATTGATTAACAAACCAAGATGTTCTTCCTGAAGGGATTTGAAAGGATATTTCTAATATGCACTGCACTTTAAATAGTAAAGAAAAAGTGGAGAGAAATGAGCTGTTTTCTCAAATATGGCTAGAGAGGGACAGAGGGAGACAGAGGCCAGCTTCTCTGCAAGCACAGCATCAGCCCTGGAAACAGCAGCCCTGTGGGAAATGCAGCTCCTCAGTCCCTTCCCATAGTTCAGGGTGAGCCTGAACTTCCAGGTGGGGGACCTCCAGCAGACCCCAAGGCTCTGCAGGCACCACAAGAGCCCCAGGTCCGGTGGGCCCAAAGGGAGGTGGCCCAGCCCTGGTGGCTTCGGGTAGGACAGCTGTCGCAGGTTGCCGTCCGCATGGTCTCAGGGGTGCTGGTAAGGCTTCAGGGCTGGTGCTGTCCACTCCTCTCCTCTTTGGAGCCAGGCAGGAGCTCACAAGGAGCAGGTGGTGCCCCCCACCAAGGGGATCCACCGTGCTGTGTCCACAGAGCACAAGGGGCGAGCTCTAGAGAGAGCAGAAACAGGGCGGGGGGGGGGGGCCTCTCGCAAAGGCCTCTCTACCAACACCTGTGTTTGAGCCACCGAAGGGGCCGTGTTTATGTCTGAAATTCAGATTTATAGACTGAATTCAAGAGTTTGAAGCTGTGCCCCCACTTTGTTGAGATCTCGCAAGTGGTCAGAGAAAGGCCAACAAGGGACGGACACCAACCACCCTGGGGACAGGAGAAGGCCCAGGTCAAATAGGACCTTTTCAAACATCTTTTTCATCCAAATTACCTTAGAAATCTAAGCCATTTATAACTAACAAATTAGCAAGTATATAAAATAACATAATTATAAAAATATAAAATAGTTAAGAACTGCAAATACCATGAAAGTCACTTTTCTCTTGAACCTGATAAATTGATTCTAAAAGGTGGAAACAGCAGGACGCTCTAGGGAGAGAGAAGGAGTCAGCCAGGCTTTTGAGGAACATGGAATGGTTTAAAGTCAGAACAATCTACACACTGTCAACACACAGCAGCACACACAAAGAGCCACGTGGAGCCCTCCTGAGCAGTGGGCTTCCCACACACAGCAAGGTCCTGCTGTGCAGCCGCAGAGGACACTGCAGACCGGACGTGGAGGGCGTGTACAGCCAGAACATGTATGTCCTGGCCCAGAGCATAGGGCATCTGGTCCTGGGCGCCCATCACACATCATGCATCAGAGACATTTCAGACAATTTAAAAAATTAAGTAATAGGAAGTAAGAATGTAAAATTCTAGAAAAAAGTATGTGAAGATTTCTATGTACTTCAAATGGCGGATTTATTTTTAAGCATGTCACCAAATGCAGAAACTCACAAAAAAAATCAATTTTGTGGATATGATTAAAAATGACAAGCTATGGCACGTGGAGAAATGCAATAACTGAAGTCAGAGGCAAATGGCAAAACTGGGAACAGCACTCTCAGGCCAAACGGCAGAGACAGCCCAAGCGCCCTCTTGCTGTCTCTGAGCACAGTGGGAAATGGACACAAAAAGCCCAGCAAGTGAGTAAAAAGCAGCTCACAAAAAATGTTAAGACACATGCAAATGGGCACTAAGATTAGCAAAATGCTCCTCCCACCACACATGACTCCAAAAGCTGGAACTCAAATAGGAAAGGAACGCCCATCCCCACTCCCCACCCAGGGCACAGACAGAGCTGACATCCCACCCTCTCAGTGAGCGGACAGAGGGTCCATCTCTAACCACCACCTACCCCACTGTGAGGGGACAGACAGTCCATCTCTGACCACCTACCCCACAGTGAGGGGACAGAAGGTCCATCTCTCACCACATACCCCATAGTGAGGGGACAGGCAGTCCATCTCTGACCACCTACCCCACAGTGAGGGGACAGTCAGTCCATCTCTGACCACCTACCCCACAGTAAGGGGACAGAAGGTCCATCTCTGACCACCTACCCCGCAGTGAGGGGACAGGCAGTCCATCTCTGACCACCTAACCTATAGTGAGGGGACAGAAGGTCCATCACTGACCACCTACCCCACAGTGAGGGAACAGAAGGTCCATCTCTCACCACCTAACCCATGGTAAGGGGACAGAAGGTCCATCTCTGACCACCTACCCCACAGTGAGGGGACAGAAGGTCCATCTCTGACCACCTACCCCACAGTGAGGGGACAGAAGGTCCATCTCTGACCACCTACCCTACAGTGAGGGGACAGAAGGTCCATCTCTGACCACCTACCCCACAGTGAGAGGTCAGAAGGTCCATCTCTAACCATCTACCCCACAGTGAGGGGACGGATGGTCCGTTGTCCATCTCTGACCATAAGACCCAGCCAGGGGCAATGCCTGAGACCATCAGTAACAAGCTCAAAGTCAACCCAGGAACATTCATGCACTGCAGGATGAGTACCACATGGGAGGCTCTGCTCCTCCCGCCCTGGAGGCCACCTGGAGAGGGAGCAAGAGGGGCACTCATGCCCTCTTCCCAACAGGGAAAAAGAGTGCTGTAGAGAATTGTAGGAGATAAGTTCAAAATACTTTTCTAATGTAAAAAGTTTTCAAAGCATTGTAAAAAGTGTTACTTTTTGTGATCACATATCTGAAAAAATATATCCAGAACATGTATGTGCTGGTTTTTTATTTTATCCGGGTGGTAACGCACACAAATCACACTTCTTATTTTCACTTTTTATCTGACCACAGGACAACATTTTTATAGTTACCATGTTCACATACACTAAAAAATGATAATAATAAAAACAACTTCTTAAGTTTTTACTTAACTTTCCTCTCAAATGATGACATCACAGAAAACATGGCATAGATATCATGAACCAGAAACAGGCTATGACTTGCAGGAAAGCACAGCCTTCTGCCCTAACTCCACCAGCTGCTCAGCGACAGGAACATCACAGACATTGAGACCTCTGTTCCATCACTGCTCAGAGACGTTCCCTGGGTGAAAAGAGAAGAGACACCTTGACAGGTTGAAAAGTTACCTTGATATTCAAGTGTGACATGTTATTATTACTATATAACTTGTAAATTTATAGGAACGAGAGCCCAGACAATTACTTTTTGCATTTTATTCACCTTTATTATCTGGAGTCCTAGAGTCTATAGAAGTGATTCTCAAAGAACCTTCCAGAGCCCTGGCCCTCTGAGTGCCTTCTAAATGCACTCCCGTGGAGGAGCGGCCACGTGGCGCATCTGTAAGGGCTCCATGTCTGGCCAGGGAATCTACATCTCCCTCGTGTCAGGATGCCGGCCGCACTATAAACAACCCAGACCTCCCTGTCTTTGCAATTCCATAATTTTTCTTTCTTTACCCCTAGGGCTGAACACTCCTTCTACAAATAGCAGCAGAAAACCTGGTGAAGTGTTCTCAGAGTCTCCAGACCGTATCCAGACGCCTCAGCCACAGATAAGATGAATAATTCCATGCACAGGCGACATGGGCACAGCCTCCAGAGAAACCCAAGTGCAATTGCCAACAGGCTTCACTGAAATGAAAACATCATTTTTCCTTCCGTCCATCTCAGGGAAGTCTGAAACTGCCTCTGATAATTAATCCACTGAGAGAAATCAATACTACAACTGGTTGAAAACGAAACAACCCACAGCAAAATAAACTTTGGAGGATGCTCCAGTGTTTCTGTGAGCTCAGTTCTGCAGATGTAGGGTCTAAATAAATGCTGCTTTCTCTCTAAGAGGGAACCCGCCCAGAAAGTCAATTTCCCTGAACATTTTATGTGGGAGGACACTTTTGTTATAAATACAGTCTTTGTTCTTCAAATGTGGACTAGTTGGTTTTCTTTTTCCCACCAGTATAGCAAATGAGTCTACCCCGTGATAGCTGGAAATGGATGGAAAGAGTTTCATGTGAGAACGAGCCGTGACTGAGAAGAGGGTGAGGCTGCCCTGAGGGTGACTTGCACAGCTAGGGTGGATGGGGGGTTGGGGGGGTGCTTTAGGTTTAGGTTTTTATTTTAATGAATGTATTCACTTTTTTTTAAGAAAGCCAAGTTGAGCCAGCAGCATAAACTGATGATGTTTCTAGGTCAGCCTGTTGCTTATTGTAAAGGGTTGGGATTTCACAAGGTAAAGACATGAATGGAGCCAGCACTAGTCTGTTCAGCTGGGGTAAGGGCCACGTTCATGGAGAAACTTGAACCAGAGTAAGTGGACCCAAGCGTGCAGATCCTTGCAGACCATCACGTTTCATGAAAGCAGCGCTCTTCTGGCAAATGGCCCACCCTCAGCAGCCCTTTGGGCCGTCCATGTCTAACTTACCACAGTTAGTTGGCCTGCACAGTGAGCTGTGGGCACAGGGAGAGGACAGGAGCTGCGACATGTGGGCCTGTCCTGCTCTGTCTGCACCTTGCCATGTTTTCTTTGCCAATTCTTACGAAATCTCTGTAGCGAAGATGCATCAGGCTGCCCGGCTCTGAACCCGGCTGTGCCTCCTGATGGCTGTGCAGCCCTGAGCAAGCTGCCTGCCCTCTCTGTGCCTCGGCTTCCTCTTCCGTGAGGACAACCCATCTCTCATGGACTAGCCTCAAAAATTAAGGAGCACTGTATGCACTTCCAGAACACTGCTCGTGTCTCCTGGAGACAGAAATGTTAGTTATTCTCATCGCTGTCCCAGAGAGACTGCCTTGAGCTTATGCAGAAGGATGGGGCAGGCTCAGCGCCTGTGGCTCAAGTGGCTAAGGCACCAGCCACGTACACCTGAGCCCGCCAAACAATGATGGCCGCAACCAAAAATTAGCCAGGCATTGTGGCAGGCGCCTGTACTCCCTGCTACTTTGGAGGCGGAAGCAGGAGACTCACTTGAGCCCAGGAGTTGGAGGTTGCTGTGAGCTGTGATGCCACAGCACTCTACCCAGGGCAACAGCTTGAGGCTCCGTCTCAAAAAAAAAAAAGAAGGATGGGGCAAAAGGAAATGTGGCCGTGTCATTTAGATTCTGGGATTACCACTGCCATTGCTTCCAGAGTGCTCCAGCCTGCTCTGAACATAGCTTGTGAAACAGGCGAGGCTTGGAATCCTTCCAGAATGGGGGGGTCCTTCTGAGCAACCGTGAGAGCCCTGCTTCCACCTTGTATTCCGGTTCCTTCCCTCTGAAGGAACAATACCAAGTTGGCTGACTATTCAAATCAGGTTCTTTTTTTTATTATTTACAAAGTGAACACATTCATTAAATTAAAAATGGGGGAGAAGACAAAGAAAACGCAGAGGGACTGCGTTGGATTCAGGGACTGCAGAGAGAGAAGGACAGACACCTTGACCCTGCGTCCTCTCCCCAGGCCTGGTCCTGGCCATCGGCGTCACAGCCTGCGTCAGTGAGTGAAGCCAGACGACCGTAGTCCTTGTGATCCGCAAATCAAATGCAGTTCTGAGCTGACAGTCTGTTCTGTTGACTCTAAAAAAACAGCAGCAGAAAGTGAAATTCACCTCTGTTGAGAAAAAAAGACCACCCTCATCTGTAGAGACAGACGAGTTTGTTTGTGGAGAATTTTTTATCCTCTGTGGCCAAATATATCTGCACAAGTGATACACCTCTGCGGTCTCCATCAGGGGTTTCCTAGGTGTGGGTGTCTGCGATGAAGTTTTTAACCCACGCTCCCAATCTCTCTCTCCAAAAACCCTGGTTTCTGAGTTCCAGGTCTGCATTTTGCAAAAGGCGTCAGCCACAGCAGATGCTGGGCAGAGGTAGGGCTGACTGCACAGGACCCCAGGCTCTGCAGTCACCACAGCCCCCTTCCTGCAGGGCCGCTGGGGACCACACTCCCCTTCTCACAGCAAAGGGCTTGGTCCAGAACCAACGTGCAGAAAGTCTGTCTGAGACTCTCCCAACGCCTCCTCCTCTCCACACACAGAAGTTTTCCCTGGAGTTCAGAACACATTAAAGTGATTTGGGGTCTCCCTCCGGGGACCTCAAAGCTCTTTCTTAGCAGAGGCTGGTTTTTCACTATTGATCTGTTTTCTCGCCGCTCACCTGCAGCCTCAGTGCCCCAGCCGTTTATCACACACGCACAGCAGTCTCCAATTATAACCACCACCTTGACAAACATGTTGACCTCCAAGCAGAGCATCCCCAGGCACTGACGCCCTGTGCCCTCAGCCTTTCCAGCCTCTTGGAAGCGTCCTTGGAGCAGGGAGTAGAGGGAGGAAGGGCTGGAAGAGACCGCACTGGGTGCAGGGGGTATCTCCAGGCCTCCCCACCAGGTGCTGCTGCAGCCTGAAAGGGCTGGGCTTTGCTGCAACACCACCAGCATAGGAGGAAGGAGGCCAAGAAGGGCTGGCAAGGAGTGGACCAGCCATCTGGGGCAGGGAACTCAGCCAGATGCCCCTAACACACAGGCCAGGATTCCCAGGGGGGCACAAACCAGGAAGAAAGCCTGGGCAAATTGCCCAGAGTGACCTGGCCACAGAGTGGACTCGGCGGGGTGTAAGGAGTGAGCCCTGCAAAGGAGCCAGGCCAGGCCACCCATCTGTGGCCCTGTCCTCAGCTCCCACATGCCCCCGAACCTGCCACGGCCCTGGAGAGGTGCTGCCTCCCTCACACACTAACACACGCCTCTTCCTTTGTGCCTGCAGCCGACCCTGACTAGGGGCCTGGGCCAGAGGACCAGCCTAGAGAGGAGTGGACCAGAGTTGATGGATGTGGGCCGCTCCAGAGCTGTCTCAATTACCAACGTGCGAAGGCTGTTATTCTCCGGCTACAAGTGGCAGTCATGTCTGAGTGGCCCGGTTTGCGAGGCTCTGGCCTGCCTTGTCCACTTAAAAGATCATTAATCACCAGCCCAGTTTATAAATCGAGGGGGCTGACTCACTGCGCGCAATGATGAGGTCGGAGCGCCCAGAAGTACTTAGCCAATTCCCAGAGCCGCCCCAGCTCCTTCTCTCCGCCCCCGGCAGCCAGGCCATCCATCATCGCGCCCACTGAGGCCAAGTGACGCTGACAGAGGACGCCTGGAAGCCAAACAATGTGATCCGCTAAGACTCGGGGCCGGGAGCTCTTTAAAATTTCCAACCAGTTCCTTAGCCTTTTGTGTTAACAAAACCTATTCATTTCAGGATTTGGCAGTTCAAATTATTTCAGACAAGACCCTGAGACAAATGGTTATATGATAGAGTCACACGGGCACCAGTGGCAGCAATGGGAAAATGGCTGCCGCCCATCAGGGATGAGAAGACGGTGCCTGGCGGAGGCCTGGCCATCCAGGGAGGCCTGAACCCAACTCCTGCGTCCCTGGTGGCTCCAAGAACCGGGGAGGCCTCCCCAAGCCCCACGTGAAAGTGTCTCCAGAACATGCATATTTGGGGCACTGAGATGTCACCTAGGACGAGGCCGTGTGAAGACCCGTGAGGAGCATTTCCTTCCTGCTTTGCACTGCCAGCTAAGTTGCTTTTACATGTTCAGACAGGGTTTTGTTTTCTTTTCAGTTACTCCCTGCGAAGAGAAAACCCAAGTCACCCCGGGCCAAACACAGAGTGAGAGGAGACAGGTGGAGCGGCTGCCCTGCTGCCCTCACCCTGCATGAAGGGGACGCGAGGCGGGAGGCTGTGTTAGAAGCACCAGAGTGACACTCGGGGACTGCTGCGGGTGTGTCCATGAGGCGCATAGTGAGGGGACCACATGGGGAGACAGGTGGGCGTGGGGAAGGACAGAGGGCTGGCAGCACTTCTGTAAGAGATTTGGGAAAGCATCATCATGAGGACAGGTGGGGGCCCCAGGACAGCTGCTTGGTCGCAGGGACACCGATTCCAGACTTGTCCTTACTGACCCTGGGTAGGGGCCCCAGGAGGGTGTTGGGCAATGCTTCCAGGGGACCATCGGGAAACAATCCCTTCAGAGGGACACATGAGTATGTTTAATCTCTCCTGTCCCTAACTGCACAGGAGACGCTGCAGCACATCTGTGAAGGGATAAGCCATGTTGAATGTGCTGGACGGTCTGCTCTGATCTCAGGGACACTCTGTGGGCTGCAGAGAGAGTGCCAGCACCCACAGCCACCCCAAGAGTGACTGTCACTCTCCCTGACGCCTCCCTCCTCTTTTCTCTGGAACTAAATGGAAATACAGAAAGGTTTTATTAATCATTAATTTTGTTACTTTTTCTTCCTGGAAAAACAGGCACAAAAATATGATCTCAGTGTCCTGATCTAAGAATATTCACAGCCCGTGTCCTCTGACCTTTCTGGCTATAGCAGCTTGGTGGGGAGGACTCTGCACCCAATGCGGCCTCTTCCAGCCCTTTCTCCCTCTGCTTCCTGCTCCCAGGACACTTCCAAGGGGCTGGAGAGGCTGAGGGAACAGGGTGGCAGTGCCTGGGGACACTCTGCCTGAAGGTGACCCCATGTGACCATGTCTTCTAACCCTAGACAACGGAGCCCTGGGTGCCAGCCCCACCAGGCTTATGTCTTCCAAGCACTCCCCTCTGTCATTCGGAGGGGAGCATCCAGGGGACAAGGAACAGGTCTCTGCACCCAATGCTTCTGCTTCAAAGTGATCCTCTCTGGTGGCACAGGGTCCCTACTCCCAAGCCAGCCAAGCTCCTCCTTCCCAGGCACTTCTGTCAGGAAAGGAGCTGCATTCCCCCAGACCGCTGGACTTAGCAATAGCCCTTTGGCACAGGGCCCTTTCTGTCATTTCTCTGAGGCAAGCTTTAGGATCGCAGACCTCCTCGGGGTATTGAGCACCCCCACACTTGTCCTGTTCAGCTGAGACCCTCTCCCCTGACCAGCAGTGACCTACTCTGAGCTTCTTATGTTAAAAGAACATCTTACAGCCTTCTAGTTAAACAATTAATTCCTTCTTTTCCCTGAAAGAGGTGTAGACTGTGCCACTCCCAGGTCACGTGGGGCCAGCCAGTCCCCTGCCCAGTTCTGACCTGCCATGGCAGACATGGCAGCAAGTGGTCCCTGGGGCTGCCTGCCTCCCGTTCTCCCCACCTGTAGCAACTCACTCCCCACCCTGAGATGCCCTCAGCATAGGGCTGGATCTGCTCATTAAGGTGTGAATTTAAAGGACTCAGAAACATAAAAGTGTCACCTATGCCCATATGCTGTAACCATTAGCAAATAATCAGTCCCCTTTCTGCTCATGTAAAGAAATATCTTTGTAGACAAGCAAAGCATCTGTGGTTGCCATAGTTTTTATTTTTCAATTTTTGTAGCATATTAAATCATCACAAGCACAGCCACTGAAGATGCTTTGCATTTATTTTTCTTTAGTTTTTAATTTTTTTTAATTAAATCATAGCTGTGTACATTAATGCGATCATGGGGCACCATACACTGGTTTTGTAGACCATTTGACACATTTTCATCACACTGGTGAACATAGCCTTCCAGGCATGTTCTTAGTCATTGTGTTAAGACATTTATATTCTACGTTTACTAAGTTTCACATGTACCCTTGTAAGATAAACTGCAGGTATAATCCCACCGATCACCCTCCCTCCGCCCATTACACGCTACATCTTTACAAAAACTCCACGAGGTTGTAAATTTAACCTCACATTACAAATGAGCACCTGAGATCCAGGGAAGCTAAGTAACTTAGCCAAAGCTGA
>CAUYPK010062710.1:0-52493 GCA_963574355.1 Loris lydekkerianus | reverse complement strand
TTTGTTTTTATTGCTGAGTAATGTTTTGGCTATTTGAGGTTTTTTCTGATTCCATGTAAAATGAAGTATTATTTTTTCAGGATCTTTAAAATATGACAATGGTGCTTTAATAGGAATTGCATTAAAATTATATATTGCTTTGGACAGTATGGACATTTTAACAATGTTGATTCTTCCCAGCCATGAGCATGGTATGTTTTTTCATTTGTTAACATCTTCAGCTATTTCTTTTCTTAGAGTTTCATAGTTCTCTTCGTAGAGATTTTTCACATCCTTTGTTAGGTATACTCCCAAATATTTCATCTTCTTTGGCACTACTGTGAAAGGAATAGAGTCCTTGACTGTTTTTTCGGCTTGGTTATTGTTGGTATATATAAAGGCTACAGGTTTATGGGTGTTGATTTTGTAGCCTGAGACATCGCTGTATTCCTTGATCACTTCTAAAAGTTTTGTAGTAGAAACCCTAGTGTTTTTCAGATATACGATCATATCATCTGTGAGGAGCAAAAGTTTGATCACTTCTGACCCCTCGTTTCTCCACCTAGAGGCGTGCCACAATGGAATGGCTTTGAACCGTGTTCCTCAGTTCTGTGGAGAGGCCTCCCTATTTATCTCAAACAATGCTTAGCATTCTTGATAAGATGTGTTTGAAAGAGTTCTTGATAAATTGTGTTTGAATGAGTGGTGCCTATGGCTCAGTGAGTGGGGCACCAGCCCCATATACCGAGGGTGGAAGGTTCGAACCTGGCCTGGCCAAACTGCAACAAAAAAATATCCAGGCATTGTGGCAGGCGCCTGTAGTCTCAGCTACTTGTGAGGCTGAGGCAAGAGAATCGCCTAAGCCCAAGAGCTGGAGGTTGCTGTGAGCTGTGATGCCTCGACACCTACCGAGGGCGATAAAGTGAGTCTCAAAAAAAAAAAAAAAAAGTGTTTGCAAACAGAGGGCAGCTACTTTAAAAAAAAAAAAATTTGAAAATCACTGGGGCTAAGGGAAACTGCTGAGTTACCTGACTTCTTCCCTATCAGTGTGGTTTGGGGAATGTTACTTCATCTTTCGGGTTCCAGTCTCCTTGTTTATAATATGAAGGCTTTGAGTGTAATACTCTAAAAGTACAGCATCTCTGCAAAGAACCAGCTAAGTCAAAGAAATTTCTGGAAGCACCACTGGCAGCATTGCTCTGGCTTCACTAGTGCTGATTTATAATCACAGCACACACCCACTACCTCTCAATGCTGCGTGTTACTGAGATAATGAGGAAATAGACTGGAGGAACTGTTTTCTCTTGAGCTTATTCCTTACTGAATAAAACAAGTAACGACCCTTTACCAAAAGGCAGTCTTTGTTACATAGGATCCTATTTTCTGGAATGTATTTATTTACTGAAGATATCTTTTACTTCACAAAAACTAAATAATTTTTTTTAGCAGTTGACAAATGTTTCCTCAACAATTATGTGTGTAGCTGTTTTATACAAACATTATTGTTATTTAGAAAATTATCTTGCATTGGTCTTCTTTTAGGTGATTTGACAAGCGCCTGGACTTTGTGATGCAGTGTTTTTAACAACTAAATCCCCTGAGCCCAAGAAAATGTGTTTTTGTGGTTGCTTTGAAGTAGCATGTTAAAACACTTGCTGTTTGACATCTTAATGAAAACATTTGGAGGTGCTTTCATAACAACTAAGAGAGGCTTTTATGTCAGATCATATGGTTTATGTATAGGCAGCCCCTGGAAAGTCTTTTAAAGTGGGTCTCTCTCTCAGTCCTCCCCACTGGCCACCTGGCAGCCCTCCCAAGGAGGCTCCTGGAGGCTTCCATTCACTCACTCACTTCTAACTCATGACAAACCTAGGAAGTCGGAGCTGACTGTATCAGGAGCGCCCTCTTGAGGACAGACTTGAGGAAGGAAACTACAGAAGTTTGTCTTTAGTTAAAACACTGCATGTTTTGTTTCTTACATTTCAGGGCAAGGGTGAAGGCATGGATTTCATGAGACACAAAAGTTCATTCACTTTATATTTTTTGCCATTTGTTTTCATCAGGTCAGCCACCACCCACCTATATCTGCGTGTCATGCTGAGTCTAGAAATTTTGTTTTCTGGCAAGGTAATGTACCAAGTAATATATTTGACCTCCATCATTTTGTATGATATTATAGATTTATTTTATTCAAGTATTGCTTTAACTGTTGATTAATATCAAAAGTGGTCCTTGGGCCTGGGCCTGGTAAGAAGGATCCACACCACTTGCTCTCACCTCTCATCTCTGAACAGTAATTAGAATTTGTCAATTGTCAATTGATGCTAAGTATTTAATTTTAATTTATTATTTATTGATGTTAAATATTCAGGGGATTGTTTAGTTTTTATCTTTAGCTTTTATTGGGAAAAAAATTCCCGATCTTTATCTGAGCTACCACCTTTATTCCTGTGGATTTTTCTCTATCTTATTTCACAAGTACTTGAAATGTCTCACCTATTTCAAGAGATGCTAAATATTTAGTTATTTATCACAGTATAGACAGCAGAGAATTTCTTTGCTTTTGAAAATTTAAATTTCATTCTGAAATCACATTTTATATCATTGATTTTTTTTTCATTTTTAAGGTGGTTCTTATAATTTTGTTCAGTTTATATTTTGAATTGAAGGGTAAGTGGATGAGTTTTTCTCAAGAATAAATAAGGCTGCATATATTTCCTAGATGCATTAACTAATTTGTTAACATCTTTATTTATTCAAAAAGTCAGAATGTACTATCGAAAGAAAAAAGGAGCATCCTGAGTTTTCAAGCAGTGAACACAGATCAATTTTTAAAACATTTTTCTCAGCCAGGCTCAGTGGCTCACTCCTATAATCCTAGCACTCAGGGAGGCTGAGGTGAGAGGATCCCTTGTGCTCAGGAGTTTGAGACCAGCGTGAGCCAAGTGAGACCCCATCTCTACTAAAAATAGAAAGCTTAGCTGGGCATTGTTGAGGGCTCCTGTAGTCCCAGTTATCAGGAGGCTGAGGCAGGAGGATCATTTGAACCAGAAGTTGGTTGCTATCAGGTAGGCTGATGGCCATGACACTCTAGCCTGGCAACAGAGAGAGACTCTGTCTCAAAAAAATCAACAACAACAAAAAAACATTTTTCTCTGTTGACAGTGATATCATACATGGCCTTTAAACACACATACCTCTAAAATTTTAAAAGTATAAGAGTATATTGTAATACTCTTCCCCTCCTTTTTACCAGTCACGCGGTTCCTCTCTCAATCAGTGTTACCAGTTTAAAGTTATAAGTATCATGCATTTTTTCCTTCATCTTTGCCATTCAAGTTTAAAATTAAAGCTTGATTTGAAACTTCTCTAACTTTTACCAAAACCCTCTGGAAATAATTTGTATAATATCCCTGACTTCTTATTTGCTAAATCTCATTGACACGATAAGCACCTATTTTTGTTTGTTTTTTTTTTTTTTAAGTTATGTATTTTTAATTGGAGGGGGGTCTTCTCAAAGTAGTTCCTGTGTTTTCCCTACCTTACATGGTTCCCTTCTCTGCTCTTTCCTCATCAGCCTTTTCCTGGGTAATCCCACCTATTTCCATAGGCCCATGATTTACAGATCTTGCTTTTTGACCAAGCTGACATTTCTCTGCCTTTTAATTATGTTTCTTAAATCATTTACATTTACTGTGATTATAGATGGGGTTGGGTTTAAATCTGCTGTCTTGTATTGGTTTCTGTTTGTCACATTTGTCCTTTGTTATCCTTTTCCTCTTTTTCTGCCTTCTTTTAGATGAATGAAGCATAATATAATTCCAGTTTATCTCCTATGTTGGCTAATTAGTTATCACTCTTTGTTTTGTTTCTTAGCTGTTACTTCAGAATTTATGTTATGTATCTTAAATATACTACAATCTATCATCAAGTAGTATTATGCCGCTTCACATATAGTATAAGTAACTTACAAAAGAGGCTGAGCATAGTGGCTCATTCCTGTAATACTAGCACTTTGGGAGGCCAAGATGGGTGGATTGCATGAGCTCAGGTGCTAGAGACCACCCTGAGCTAGAGCAAGACCCTGTCTCTAAAAATAGCTGGGCATTGTGGTGGGTGCCTGTAGTCCCAGCTACTCAGGAGACTGAGACCCCAGGAGTTTGAGATTGCTGTAAGCTATGATGCCACAGCACTCTACCAAGGCAACATAGTGAGACTCTGTCCTGAAAAAGAAAAAACTTAGAAAAGTATACTTTCATTTCCTCCTTCCCAATCTTTGTGCTATTTTTAACATACATTTTACTTATGTATGTTATAAACCCTACCTTCCTTCCTTTCTTTTTTTTTTTTGTCTTAAACGATTTGTCTTTTTTCTTTTGGTAACAATTTTATGGAGATATAATTTATATACCATACAATTCACCCATGTAAAGTGTACAATTAAATATTTTTAAAATTATATTCACAGAGTTGTGTAATCAGCAGCATGGTTAATTTTAGAATATTTTTTTCACTTCAAAAAGAAACCACTTTAGCAAATACTCACTTCCCCATTTCTCTCAATATCCTTTAGCCTTAGGCAATTACTATATGCCTCCATAAATTTACCTATTTGGGGCATTTTATATAAATAGGATCATGTAAGATGAGGCCCAGGTGCTCCCTGGTTCCAGCCCTACCTCTCTAACCCCCGGACACAGCCATGCCCCCGACTGGCCTCCTTGCTTCCAAAGGTCTGTATGTCCTCAGTACAGCAGCCAGACCAAGAGAACCACTCCATTGCTTTTTTATTCCCATCTCCTCTGTTGGTATCACCGTTCTTGCAAGTTAGAAAAATCTGACATTACTCATAACTTCTGTATCTAATTTGTCATCTGGTTCTGTCTATTTCTACTCTGTTAATATTTTTGGGATCAAAATATTCATCCACTGCGTCCTGTGTTTTGGCTCACTTCCTCTCTGTTTATCCCGTGGGTAACAGCCTCTTAACTGGTCACATCTTATCTCTCCCTCCCCTGTCCCATTCTCCACATTGCTTCCAATTGCAAGGTCTGTGTCTAATCACATCAGTTCCCTGTTTGTTTTTACCCAGTGCACACAAACCAGACTTCTAAAGCCTACTGTTTTTTGTTCTCAGTCTGACTTTCTATTCTTTCTTCAAACTAATTTGAGACCTACAGGATAGAACCACACTATGTTCTCTTACACCTCTGTCCCCTTATATGAGCTATTTCTTTTGCCTTGAATTATTTTTTCTCTTCCTGGTAAACTCCTGCATATCCTTCAAAGTCCTGTTTAAATGGCCCCTTCTGACAAGCCTCCCCTGATGCCATCCCTAAGCATGCTCAGTCCTCCTCTCTGGTCCATTTCACCTCACAGTTAAAGGTAACTCACAGCCACTCAGTTAAAGCTGGCACCTCTTTGTGTGGTTACAACTTTCATGCTGCTAACATGAGGCAAGGACTTTATCATATGAGTTATATTTCCTGATTCTGTTCTGTATCCATTTGGTACTTACATTTTATGAAAAGTTATTCTATACAATGATTGATCAGCTTATGAAGAGGATGATGATTGATCACTTATTTAGCCTAAGAACTGATCTACCTGTCTCTCTGGCTAAATATTTGGTGTTTCATTTCAGATGTAAGATGGAAAAATAAATTCTGGGGCAAATCCATGGAAATCGTCCCCATTGGCACAACACATGTGACTCTACCAGCGTAAGTTCTTCTGTAGTTAGGAAATGTTTAGAATTTAGGGCCAGGATTTCACTTGGGGACAGGATGTTCACCATCCTCCCCATGGCATTAAGTATATGTTTTTTCTTTTAATCTGATTGACAGTAGGTTTAAATGTTCCTCATTTTGACAATCTCACATTTTTCCCCTTCATATGGAAATGTCTCCTAGATATCAAAGTTCCCTGAATAAAAGCTTTTTAAAAACTCATTTCTACTTCCTAACAAGACTAAGAATGGAAGTTTTTCTTTAATATCGTAGTCCCACTTTGCCATCAGAATTCCTTTTAAGAAAGATATGGCCTTGATCAGATAGGGAGAATGGAAGCTATTTATAAAGCAAAATGATTCCGAGCAGGAACTGTGGAACCAGACCGCCCAGGCTTCAGGCTTGCTCTGCCCCTGACTGGGAATCAGTCCCTGGGGAGTTATGTCACCTTTCCAATCATCAGTTCCCTCACCTGTAAAATCTGCATACTAAACCACCTTCTTCTAGGGCTGTTGTGAAGACTAAACAGATAATATACTTATGTAAAGCACTCAGAATAGTACTTGGCACACAGCACGTGCAAGATAATATCTAGTCTTATTACTGTTTCCTCATAAGTATTATGTAACTCCATTAGTAATAGCTGAACAATTTCTCCATCATAAAAGATGCAGGTAATATATGTTTACTGAGTTCTATGACACCCCATACCTTCCTCGTGCCCACTTCCCTTTCCTCATTCAGCAACTTCAGACAAGTCACCTCTGGCTCTGAATTGCCTCCTTGGTCACGAGAGGAAGTGGATTTCTCCAGGAGAACACCAGCTCCTGGTGAAGCCCCTGGCCCCTTCCAGCGTGCTAGAGTGACTGCACCGTCCCCGGTGACACGTGTACCTCCTTGGAGAGTGGACGCTTGTAGAACACCAGCGTGGTGTAGCCAGGCAGCGTTGGTTCTGTGAATGGAAGAAGGAGTAGTTCATTGTGTGCCTTATTTTATAAACTAGCAGTGCTTGTTTGCATGTGCTGCTGGCTCTTCTGAGACTCAGTGCTTTTGCCTTTTCCTTCTTTTCAGTTTTGGAGATCATTTTGAGTGGAACAAAGTGACCTCTTGTATCCACAACATCTTAAGCGGCCAGAGATGGATTGAGCACTACGGAGAGATTGTCATCAGGAACCTGAATGATGATTCCTGCCACTGCAAAGTGAATTTTATAAAGGTAACTGGTGGTTCTCTCTGTCCCTGCAGGGCTGTGGCAGATCCAGGGCCTCAGAGCACAGAGCACTTAGGGCGGGGATGCGAGGGGGGCGTTTTACCTTCACCTTTGTGCCAGTAGACAAGCAGTTCTTGGCTTCCCCAGTCCCAGCCTGCCCCACCCCTGTCACCTGGACCAGGGGACTCCTCTGGCCCCCTCCACCCTAATTCCCACATAGTCTTAGTGCTGCAGGCAGAGGGGCCGTCTTAAAACATAAGGCATCCTGAGTCGTCATGCTACGTCATAGATGCACCTTGGGGACCTTACGCTAAATGAAAAAGCCAGACCCAAAAGGACACATATTGCATGAGTCTATTTACAGGAAGTCTCCAGAGGAGCCAAATTCATTGACGCAGAAAAAGTAGAATGGTGGTGTCCAAGGACTATAGGAGGGAGGACTAGAGAGTTATTGTTTAATATGTTGAGTTTCAATTTGGAAAGGTGATAAAGTTCTGGAAATAGATAACAACAATGGTTGTGCCACATTTTGATATATTTAATGCCACCAGATGATACATTTAGAAATGGTTAAGATGATAAATTTTGTGTTTTAGATGGTTTAACCACAATTTTTTTTTTAAGTCATGCCATTTTATTTCCTTCAGCAAAATTCTCTTAACAACTCCCTTGTTTCTCAGAGTGAAAGTCTATGTCCTTTCAGTAACCTGCAAGGCCCTGCACCATCTGCACTACCTCCCACACCCCTTTGCACATGCACTTGCACACGCACATGTGCAACACACATGCACACCCACGTGCCACCCTTGTTTCTCCCCAACCTCAGCTCCAATCACCTTCCCCTTCCTTCCCTGCTGTCCCCTGACCTGGGCATGGGCCTTCTTTCCCTTTCTTCATTTCCTTCTGCTTCAGCTACTCTCCCCAGATCTAGCCCCATCCTGTCACTCACTCCCTACTGTTTCTTGTTTTCTTCAGAGTGTTATTGCTATCTGAAGCCAACTGGCTCATTATTGCAGTACTTGATTTTTTTCTGCTCTCAACATACTCCTCATCATTCCTAACTCTAGCAGTGTGTAGTCCTGATGCCCAGAATGGTCCCCGGGACAGTCAGAGACTCATAAACATTCAGAGAACAATGGAAAGATTGGCCAGAGGCAAAAAGTATGGAGTGGTCTCTTCATTGTTCTAACTGCCTTGATTGGGGGCCTTACCACCCTCTCTCCCTCCTAGATTCCTTCTTGCTTATAAAAATTTCAGGCACTGGGCGGCAGTCTGTGGCTCAAAGGAGTAGGGTGCCGGCCTCATATGCCGGAGGTGGTGGGTTCAAACCCAGCCCCGGCCAAAAACAGCAAAAATAAATAAATAAATAAAATCTTGGGCACTTTTAAAGTGGCTTTAAAACATTACCTTCCTCAAAGAATATTTGCATTTAACTAAAATCAAAATTATAAGCTATAAGATGTCAGCCTCTGTAGCTCAGTTGGTAGGGTGGTGGCCACATAAACCAAGGGTGGTGGGTTCGAAACCAGCGTGGGCCAGCTAAATAACAATGACAACTGCAACAAAAAAATAGCCAGGCATTGTGCTGGGCATATGTAATCCCAGCTGCTTGAGGGGCTAAGGAAAGAGAATCGCTTAAGCCCAAGAGTTTGAGGTTGCTGTGAGCTGTGATGCCATGGCACTCTACTGAGGGTAAGTGAGAATCTGTCTCAAAAAAAAAAAAAATAAAATTATAAGCTGTAAGTAGGTTTTAATTGTGGAGTATCATGTAATAACTCTCTGTACCATCTGTAATACATAAGGGACACTTATGAAGAGGTGGATTGGGATCTTTATTATATCCAATAAGTCAAATGGGGTGGTAGGCAGATGTAAAGCTTATATGTGGGGCAAAAGAAAAAATGACCATTCTTTGAAAACTTTGTCTAAACTCTCTGCAGAAAGAAACAAAAGATATTCTGGAGCAGGGATGTATTACTAGTGACCCAGGTGACAGCCACCTAGCTTTCAACATTATCCCCAGGGAATTGTGCTTAGTTCTCATGTTGACCACCTACCCAGTTCTCATTGATTTAGAAGCAGAAAATGGAGTTTTGTGGTTATCAGAGATGCACACTGGATGTTTATGAGGTTGACCAAGAACACAAACGCAAGAAGCAGGTGCCAGAGTTAGTTACCTGCAGAATATGACAGTGCTCTGTTGTAGCTTCCATTGGATTGTCAGCATTGGATTTGTAGGCAAATATCTCTTTTAAAAATATGATTCCTGCTTCAAAATAAACTGAAGAGACTGTTTTTCCCCATCTTTTCTCCATTCTTACATGGGTAGAGAACTCAACTTTAAATTTCTAATTCAGACCATTTTTACCACAGCCTTAGACTGGGGAAGCTGAACCACCAAAACATGACCTGAAAATGCCATTCAGCTTTATTGGTTTCCAAACGTGGGTTCTGCAGCTGAAAATAGTACCAGGATTTTTGATTTATGGAAAAGTGCCTTCTGCTCTTTCATAGAGATTTTTAGGACAGCCAGGTAAATTGCAAGATTTGGAAAAAGGTAACTCTGGGGAGTTATAGCTCCCTCTGCTGGTCTAAATGTGGTACTGTATAAAATGTACAAGGCAGAGCTGGGCTGAGCTGGGCTGAGCTGAACCCAGCAGAGTGCAAAGCTGCCTCACAGGCATCAATTTACAGTAAGAATACGGGATGCATAAGGTTCCTTTGGGCTGGATGAACAATCCTAGTTTTAGGGGGGGGGGAAATAAACTGAAAATTCAAGCAATCTGTTTGATTGGTTTGCCAAGGACCATCTAGTTCCTTTAGAGAAAAAAATTATGTGAGTTAAATTCCTTTTCAGTTGCAGTGGTCAGAGCCACCATGTCGTAAGAGAGACAGTGGCAGCCATGGGACAGGAACACTGCTTGGCTGATGTCTAAGAGTAAAACTGAGCCTTTCCTTTCTACATTGTGCATAGCAAAAGTAGAAAATGTATCCTTCACAAATATTGAATCACAAACTACGAATAGAGGGTTAACCATTTTTTTTTTTTTTTAATAATAAAGCTATGATTTAAAATTAAAAAGCTAGAACTCTGGCATAAAAACAGACACACAGACCAATGAAACATAATAGAGAGCCCAGAAGGAAATCCACACATTTATACTTAATGATTTTTGACAAAGATTCCCAGAACACATAATAGGGAAAGGACAGTCTCTTTAATAAATGATGATGGGAAAACTGGATATCCATTTGTAAAAGAATAAAATTAGAATCTTATCTCACACTACATAAAAAAATCAACTCAAAATGGATTAATGCCTTAAATATAAGACTTAAAACCATAGAAGCACTACATGAAAACAGGGGGAAACTTTTATGACAAGGGTCAGGGCAATAAGTTTTTATCAATAGACCCTAAAAGCATGGGCAATGATAGCAAAAATAGAGGAATGGAATCACATCAGACTTTTTTTTTTTTTTTTTGAGACAGAGTCTCACTATGTCACCCTCAGTAGAATGCAGTAGTGTCACAGTTCACAGCAACCTCAAACTCTTGGGCTTAAGTGATTCTCTCGCCTCAGCCTCCCAAGCAGCTGGGACTACAGGTGCCTGCAACAATGCCCAGCTATATTTTTGTTGCAGTTGTCATTGTTGTTTGGCAGGCCCGATCCAGGATCAAACCTTGCAGCTCTGGTCATATGTGACCGGCACCCTAGCCACTGAACTACAAGTGACGAGCCCACATCAGACTATTAATAAAAGGTTTCTACACAGAGAAAGAAACAGTCAATACAGTGAAGAGACAACCTACAGAATGGAATAAAATATTTGCAAACTATACATCTGATAAGAGGTTAATACACAAAATATATTATGCAAGGAACCCAACTCAATAGTAAAAAAACAAGCTAAACATGGCGAAAGGACTTTTAACAGATATTTCTCAAAGAAGACATACAAATGACCAAAAGATATATGAAAAAATACTCAACATCACTCATCATCAGGGAAATCTACATTAAAAACACAAGGAGATATCATCTCACATCTGTTAGAATGGTTGTTATCAAGAAAATAAAAGATAAGTTTTGGTGAGGATATACAGAAAAGGGAACCCTTATACCCATTGGTAGAAAGTTAAATTAGTGCAGCCATTGCGAAAAACAGAGTAGAGCTTCATAAAAATTAAAAATAGAACTACCGTATGATCCAGCACTCCCACTACTGAGTATAGAACCAAAGGAAATAACATTGAGTAGATGCCTACACTCCCATGTTTGCAGAGGTATTATTCATAGTAGGTGAGATATGGGAGAAACCTAAGTATCCATAATGGATAAACAGAAATGTGATTGTGTGTGTGTGTGTGTACAAGAAGGAAATCCTGTCATTTATGACAATATAGATAACCCCAGAGGATGTTGTGCTAAGTGAAATAAGCCAGGCACAGAAAGACAGAGTCCACATGATCTCACTCATATGTAGGATCAAAAAAAGTCAACTGGTAGCAGAGAGTAGAATGGTGGTTAATATGAGAGTGTGAGAGAGTGAGCAGGAAGATCAGGGGAATGCTGGAAAAGGATACAAAATTTCAAATGACAGGAAGAATAAGTTCAAGAGATCTATTGTGTAACATGACTATACTTAATAGCAATGTATTATATGCTCGAAAATTGCCAAGAGTAGTTTTTAAATGTTCTCATCACAAATAAGTAACAAGCATGTGAGTTAATACACATGTTAGATTGATATAACCATTCCACAGTATATGTATATTTTAAAATATGTTGTACACAACACACTCTTGTCAGTTACAAAGAACAGGACCTCAGAACTGGCAAACATAAGCAGTATGGAACCCGTTCCAGTTCCTTCTCTCGCTTTTTTCTTTTTTTCTCCTCTTCTCGCTATCTGTAAGCAGCTGATGCCAGAGTACTAAGCAGGCAATTCTCATTTGATGCTAGGCGAAATACTGGAGTACCAACGCCCACGAGATTGAAGGCACGGTGTTTGACAGGAGTGGGAAGGTGGTGCATCGGCTGTTTGGGAAGTGGCATGAAAGCATCTACTGTGGAGGCTCCTCCTCCTCGGCTTGTGTCTGGAGAGCAAGTGAGTGTCTGGGTCCGTGGACTGCATGCCAAGGGCAGCTGGTGGGGGTGGCAAGGGAGCCACAGTGGGCAGGGGACAGTGTCCATTTGGTGTCTCCGGCCTCTCCCGCTTTGAACTCGGTTAGAGGTGTTGGCCCTTCTTTCATTCTTCTAACGTCACCTCCAGCTCCTCATCATGGTTCATAGCAACACCTCTGCTGGGCTGCTGGGTCCTGAATGAAGCCCGGCTAATCCTTAGGCGTTCTCTGAGGGAGTCTTCTGGTCCACAGTACTGGGCATGATGAGAGAATACAGTGAAATGCAAGGAGTCATTCCAGAGTCAGGACAGTGAGGAAAGTGTTGCTGGAAAAACAGTAACTTGGCAGTGCTTGCTATAAGACTTAGGGAAGCACAGGGTTGACCCAGCACCATTCTGATGTCTCCTGTCATTCAGACAGACACTGAGCCCAGAAGGCAGCTGTGGGGAGAAGGCTAGGGAGTCCTCACTTCCACCAGAATGTCCCCACAACTTTTTAGCACCTTATTCCATCTTCTAATCTGAAAAATATTGTTTCCAAGTCACAATCATATTGTGATTAAATAAAATCATTGTTCTGAGATACAACCGTTAGGATGCTTTAAGCTGATAAAACCCAAACAAAAAAAGAAAAATATTCTACTAATTGCTTAATGCATTATATGCTGTTACTTAGCAATAAGTAAAGAGGTGGATGGCTTCAGGGTTGTTACATAGGCAGCTTGCCTGTGTCAAGGTCATAGATCAGAGAAGACATATTCTGCCACTCCCAGGCTGCTGTGATTTTCCCCCTCATGGGTGTAAAACAGTTGTCACAATTCAATATCATGTCTCTACAAGACATCACACCAAGCACGGAAGAAGGGGAATACAAAAGAGCTTTCTGCTCTTACAATTCTTTTTTCTTAGAAATATAATATTTCCTAAGATTCCCCAGCAAATGTATCTTTCTATCCCTTCAGCCTGAAGTAGATCCAGACCCATCTCTGAACCAATCATGGGCAACAGGGCAGGCAGGAGAGACTCAGATGGGTTTTAAACGGTTTATCCCTGGTGAGGGCACAGTACCACCCAAACAGCAACAGTGTTCCCTTAGCAAGTAAGAAAGAGCAACAATGGTAAAGTAGGCAGTCAACAGTGGCTCTTTCAATGGGTGGCAGCCACATCTTCCACAATCACAGAGATTGCCACAAAGTTAGAATGAATGGTACCAATGAATGCCTTCCTAGCTTCAGTGATACCTGTGAGATAGTCTCTCCTCCTGAAAGCATATGTCACAGATGAGAACTGCCATCCTCTCTCAAGGTTGAAGTAGTACCTTGACAAAGCAACCTGTGGAGTTTTTTTTTTATGTTCCTATTCCTTGACTTTATGTCTCTGCCGTGGCTGTGAGCATCCCTGGCCCATTTTTCAGAAAAACCACTACAGTTCACACCTGTAATCCTAGCACTCTGTGAGGCTGAGATCGGTGGATTGGTTGAGCTCAGGAGTTCAAGTCCAGCCTGAGCAAGAACAAGACCCCGTCTCTACTAAAAATAGAAAAACTAGCCAGGAATCATGCTAGGTGCCTATAGTCCCTGCTACTCAGGAGACTAGAGCGAAAGGATTGCCCAAGCCCAAGAGTTTGAGGTTGCTATGAGGTATGATGTCACAGAACTCTACCAAGGGTGACAGAGTGAGACACTGTCTACAGAAAAAAAAAAGCTTTATAAAAAGGATGAAAAACCCCACTGTCTTCTGGTGGTTGTAGAGCTGGGGTAGTTTTTTGAATTCACGTCAGGAAGCTTTTCTATTATTTTCATGCTTAAGATACATGAAGAGTTAGATTAGTTACCAGGAGGACTTCTAAAGTTTCCAAAAATGGATCTGCAGAAAAGTTCTTGGAGGGCATTTATTTTGTTACGTGTAAATGGTGGGCACTGAGGCCGTGAGTGGGTTTTATTACTCTACATTCAATTTATATAGTATATAAGTTTGGGTATGTTTAGCTTGATTTTTAGCTGGAGTTCAAGAATAGGGCAACGCACCTAACACATATAAAGTTATAGATATAAAATTTTGGACAGGAGGGTTGGTAAAAAGAAGGGCACAAATGAAAGAAAAGAATAACATTTATCGACCCCTTGGTATAGGTTCTACACCATTTCATTCTTGGTGCTAGACAAGAGTTTCAGGGTGTTGCTTTAATAAAAATTTGAGAAAAAATTAAAATTAAAATTAATTTTAAAATTAAAAAAATTAATTACTCTAGAGTGTCTTCTTGGTCAGGAAGAGTGGTCCCAGGGTTCTTTTTAACATGTTTATTTCAATATCAAAAATATTTTTATAGCTTAATAATAAGCTTCACCCTATTGTATAAATTTGCTATCTGACCACACAAAGGAGGCTATATCCCTGTAGAGGAAAGGAAACTTACAGAGAAGGAAACTTAGAAATATTCATCACCTGTTCATAAGTCAGAATATCCTAATAGAAATGAAACCGTTTAGAGCTAAGCAAGAAAAATTATAGCTAGTTTGAGATGAAAACAGTAAAGGAATTAAAGTATAACATAAATGAAATGCACATTAAGGATGAATAATTTTTCTTTTAGATCCCATGCCAAAAGGTTATGAACAATATTATGGCTTCACACAGTTTGCACTAGAATTAAATGAAATGGATCCATTGGCAAAGTCTTTTTTGCCACCTACTGACACTCGATTTAGGCCAGACCAAAGGTAAGGATTTTTTAAAATTCTTTACAAAAAGTCTTATTAACAACTCCCAGGCTGCCAGAACCACCCGAGAGAGGTAGAAAAAGTCAGTGGGAGTAGAGAGGTGCAGGGGGGCTTTCAGCAATTGTGTTGTGCAAGAAGTGGAGCTCCCAGCTTAGTTCTTTGTGGGGCCTATATTTATCAGTAAAGTTCTGG
Source organism: Loris lydekkerianus (assembly GCA_963574355.1). Taxonomy (NCBI): domain Eukaryota; kingdom Metazoa; phylum Chordata; class Mammalia; order Primates; family Lorisidae; genus Loris; species Loris lydekkerianus. The sequence goes on along the minus strand of CAUYPK010062710.1, from coordinate 37,536 downwards.
TTCTAATGAAATGCCAAAAAGAAAAAAAAAGATGTTTATTTTAAGAGTTTTACTTCGTGCAATAATAAAGAACTTATTGTGTATTTGAAAAAGGGAAAAATGTCCAGCAGCATTATTTTGGTATACTGAGACCTAACTACTGGTTGCTACTAGCAGGCTATGTAACATGTGATAAATCTTTTCATCTTTCTCAGCCTCAGTTTTCTACTCTATAAAATAAAAATAATGATCTCTCTCTGAGGCCTTTCTAATTAACACTCAGAATCCAGAATCCCCATGACTACATTTGGCTTTATTAAAAACAAACCAAACAATTCCATGAACTAAGTATTATTAAAAAAAAGAAAAAGGAAAACAATCCCAAATCCCTTTTCTGTGTGTGTGTGTGTGTCAAAATAAAGAAAAATATATAAGGTCAAAAGATAAATGACAAACTGAGAAATCTATGCCTGTAACCCATATTGTGAATTGCTTCAAGAAATTAAGTAATAGATCAGTAGCCATTAGAAAAAAATGGACATGGGGAAATGGACAGTTCACAAAATAGGAAATGCAGATGTCTTTTCAACAGGTATAAAGATGCTCTGCCTCATTCAGAAAAAGAAAAATGCCAATTTTAAAATCTATATTGACATCCCATTTCTTAACTTAGCAGACTGGCAAAATTTCTAAAGTTTGGTACACTCTGAGTCCGTGGGAAAGAAGGGCACTCTCGTAACATTGCTGATGGGAATGTAATTGCTATAAACCCCCCCCTTCAAGGGCAGTTTGGTAATATATAAATTACAAACTCATCCTTTAACTCAGCATTTCCATTTCCAGAAATTTCTATTTAGACTTCTCCCTTCTCCTACTTACTCATGTACAAAATGATGGATATACATGCTCATTTGTTGCAACCTATAATGCCACATTGAAAAACTGGGGACAGTCACAGTATCTATCAATAGGGAATCACTTAAATAATAAATGATTTCAATTACATAAAATTAAAGTATGTCCACACAACTCAGTATTACACAGCTGTTAAAAATGAAGATATCCGCGTACTACCAGGAAAAGATCTCTAAAATGTATTAAGTAAAGCAAAACACAAGATTCAGGTACAAATAGTATGTATAGCTTGCTACATTTATATTTTTTAAAGGGAGGGCAGGATAAGAATATATATTAATATATGTTTGTAAATGCAGAAGAATCTCTAGAATGATGCATAAGATATTATCTTCCCTGACTTTTGCAAGACATTGTTTGAAGGGTTGAGGGAGGGGTCTTATGCAGAGGAGACATCAGTCTTGGACACTTGCAAGTTTAGTGATAATGATTGTTATGTTTACTTGAAGTTAAATTCTGTGTATTTATTTCCCTGAATGCCTCAGGTTTCTAGAAGAAGGGAACTTAGAAGAAGCTGAAATACAAAAGCAAAGGATAGAACAGCTACAGAGAGAGAGGCGACGGGTCTTAGAAGAAAATTACGTGGAGTACCAGCCTCGGTTTTTCAGGTTGGTGCTGGGGTGTGGGGGTCGTTGGTTGGTAGATGGTGCTGGCACGTCAGGCTTCTGTTCTGCAGAAAGTGAAGAGAACTGTCCTCTCCCTAGGTGGGAGCATTCTCCATGTTTTTCCTGCTGTAGATGGTGAAACCTCTCCTCTGTGCCAGGCCTGACTTCCATCGGGCACCTCAGGCAGCAGCTGGGCCCCTTTTTGCCCTGCAGCGCTTCAGCTGGTGAATTGTTCAGAGGCGGCACACAGTAAGAGAGGCCGTCAGGGCTGTTCTGACACCAGGCCAGCTTATTAAATTCACAGCTAAGGTTGGACACCTCCATGGACAGATGACAGCTGTCCAGAAAGTAGCCAGCCATTATTAATACAATTTTTCACCTTATATGTCTGGATACTTCCCACACAACCCTCCTGTTTTACTCAATGATAGAGATAATTAATGATCACCCTGCTGGTTACCAATATGGAAATTCCAAGTAGTCTAATTCCTGGATTTTAGAAGTGCCAATGCACTTGGGTTTGGACTTGGAACTTCTACTGTTATTTTTAAAATAACTTACTAGAAGGGTCTTGTTAAAAATATGTTTACATTTTGAAAAGGGCAGGAAAGATCCTCAGTTCTTCACGTCTCCTGTCCCTCTTTTAGTTTAACTGAGAAGTAAAGACCCAGGAAACATGGGTGATTGTTAAAGGAACCAGTAGAACATTCTCCAGCAGTTCTCAACCTGTGGGTTGCGACCCACAGGAACTGTATTAAAGGCCTGTGGCATTAGGAAGGTTAAGAACCACTGTTCTAGACCAAGGCCTGGCTCTTCTGACTACCAGGCCAACCTCGAGATGGTTTTAGGAGTTTTGTTTGTTCTTTTTTTTTTAATTAAAGTTAAAACAGCCATATGTAGAAAAGCAGCAAGCTCCTAACCAGTCCTGCTTTCAGGGCAACCAGGGTTTTATTTGTGGGTGTTTCTTGTTTGTGTTTTTGCTTTTATTTTTTTTTTTTTTGGGGGGGGGGGTAATTACGTTTTCTTCTTTCTGACAGATTTTTCTTATTTGAGAAATAAACAGATTTATGCTTCACTACCTTAAGGGAGAAATCAGAAGAGGCAGGTGATCGCAGACAGAGGAACACACCTGAGAACTTGTTGTGGTAGAGAAATTCCATCTGCAGACTCTGACCAGCCTTCTTGGCCAGCAGGTAGGGGGTGCTGTGCACAGGGTCTCCAGTCGCACACATCACATCCGCTCCGCTGAACAGCAACGCCATCGTTTCCAGAACATCTGACTTCACAACAGCGGCACACAGAGCCTGGCCATCAAAAGAAAATACACCTTTTAAGGGAGGAAAATCTAGCTATCAAAATGAGTGAAAAGTCTGACAATTTGTTTATGAGATAAAGTTTGTACTCATTTTGTTCCTAAGATTAATAATAATTATGTTCCAAATTAGACAACAAGCGCAAAAGGCCTTCTTGGTGTAAATTTAAATTACAACCTAAGCCCTTCACATCTCAATCCATGGATTATTATTTTTATTTTTTATTCATTTATTTATGCTGTGATCTCTCTTCCAAACCTAATCCATCCTATTTGCTTTGGAAGACATTTTTACAGTCATATACTAGGATAAAGGCTGATGCTCAGAAAATTCAAAACATTTCAAATGTAATAACAAAGTATCCACTAAATGTTTCTATCATACGAAAGTCATTAACATGCTTTCCCAACATAATCAGGAGCTACAGAATATTTAAATTATCATGGTGCTAAGGGGAATTAGAAAGGCAAGTGCGAAGCAAACTTGGGATCTTTCCTTTGTGGAAAGGGTCATGAGGGAAGTAAGAACAGCCGGCAAGAGGCAAGAAAACGGTATCACCGACTCATGCATCATTTTTGCACAAACACTATGAATCGCTGTAAATTGACTTATTTCGCATTGAAGTAATTAGCTGCTTCACAGCTCTTCCCATCCCTTCTTCCCACATTACGTCCATCCTCAGAGTTCACTTCACTTTCCATTTGCCGCAAGACTCTCAGCTTACGGCACTTTGATGTGACCTGAGTCTTGGCCTCACCATTTCCACTCCTTCCTGACAAGATCTTCCCAGATGGATCGCTGGTTAATTCATCCCCAGTGATGTCTCCCTCAGCAGCTCAGAACAGACAGCGAGGTGCTTACGACATGTTCACAGTTCCTACCCTGGAGCGTCAGCTGTTAAGAAAGTATTCGCCTTTTCCACCAGGGTCTAGATAACCTCTACAATTTCCTTCACTTCAGAATCAAGAATCCCGCATCTTATATGTGGCTTTGTACTCACTTCCTAGGTGCTCTCGGACAAATCCCTTCCTTTTCAGGTCTTAGTTTTTCCCCACTTGCAAAGTAACAGTGTTTTAAAAACACAAGGATGACTATCCCTTCCACTCTAACAGTCTGAGGTCCCCCCAAATCACAGGGACTTCCCCTAATTCCTTCTCTCGTTCACTCTATTCCAGGGGTGGCGAACATGCGGCTCTCGAGCCGCATGCGGCTCCCGGCCAAAATGAATGCGGCTCTTTGCCTCTTATCATTATTTTGTACACTGTGGCTCTTTGCCAAGTTTGGATTTTATTATGCTGCTTCTGAGGAGGGACCTCTGAGGAGAGATCTCTGAGCGCGTAGTCCCGCCCCCAGGCTGCATCATCCCGTCTCCGAGTGGCTCCAACTGAATACAAACCTGATTTGCAGAAGATTACTGAAAACAAAAGATGCCAGAAATCCCACTGAGATTATCATCCCATCACTCCAACAAGGTAACAAAAAACACCTGACTGAGCATGTTCTATTATGTGTTTAATATATTGTTGTTAAAATTATATGCTTTTGTGTGAGCGTTTGTCTGTTTTGGCAGGTCACTGCGTGGTGTGGCTCTCTGACGCTCACAGTTTAAAATGTTGGCTCTTTGTGTTCGCCACCCCTGGTCTAGTAGTATTACATTGTATCAGTGTTTCAGTTGACTTATTAATTCTCCTAGTTTTGAGTGTCTAAGTCATTTTTAGTTGTTTAGCTACTACAAATAAAGCTGTGGTGAACATGAAATAATAAATACAACGTTTTGTATATTAGTTGATTGACAGCTTTCAGTGAGAAAAATAAAGCATAGAGGGGCTCCTTGAAAAGGTGACATTTGAGCAAAGTCTGGAAGGAAGTCAGGAGAGAAAGGAATCCTAGGCAGGGAACTCATAAATGAGCCGATTCCAGGAGCATTCCTGGCATATTGAGGGCACAGCAAGGACTGGAATGTACAGGGAAGAGACCATTAGGAAATGAGGTCCAAGGAGTAGATATGTTCTCAGATTTAGGCCTGAGATGGGCTGATTGTTATTTTTGAGGACTTAGTTGATATGTTTGGGTCTATCAACCCAGTTGGAATAATGTGGCAACTGTGAAGTATTGGCTGCCAGAGAAAATTCATAAAGAAATGTTTCATATCCATAAAATGATTCCATATACCGGTGTTTCTGTACAAGGATATGCTGACAGATGTTTAGAAGAAAACAGAAAGTGAATGAATAGCATGTGTCTTTATGGGGATGCATGGAACCAAGGTGGGCTGTGCTCTTCATCATGATGGTTTATTAGAGAGTATTTAACCTTGTCTTCAAAAGACCGTCACTTGGCTGTCGAGCAAGGACAGCTGATAATGAATTTGCTGGTACAAAAATGTTTGTAAGAAGGTTTTGCTTTTATGAAAAAAATGCTGATACTTTTTTTGCTTGCATGTTTTGAGACACATCTAACACTTACTGTTTTTCAGCTTGAAATAATGAATAAGCCAGATAATTGGATGACAGTCTCAAAATTGAGAAGAATGGTTTTTGGAGCAAGGAATTACATTTTTATTAATAACATTATATGTGTATATAGACAGTTAGGTAGCATCAAACAGCTTTTGTTATTTAATATGGTATTCAATTTTCCTGGTAACAGACAACATCCTTATAGTTTTGTTCTAAGAAAATTCACTGTTTGATATTTCTTTTCTATAGTTTTTAAGTGTGCTTATATCTGGATCCATAGAACAGAATAATCAATGTTACCATAATGTTACCTTTTTCCTACTTTCTCAGAAGTTGACTATTTATTTAAATTATTTTTATTTAGAAATATATTACAGTATTTTAACTAACACATTCAGACAATACAGAGTTATAGCAGTAAAAATTTTAATCATCTTTTCTTGTAATACCACTGCATTTTCCAGAAATACTCACTAATAAGTTTGGTATGTATCTTTTTAGAGCCCTGTTATACATTAACTTACATAAATCTGTACATTCACACATATAAAATGACAAATCGAACCATGAGTTATGTTTTACAACTTTCCCTTTTCACTTATTGACATATCTTGAACTTACTACCAGTTTACTGACTTAGGATCTAGGAGGATACTTGGCTAGCAGGGCTGGAAGGGCTGTAGAACAGTAGAACATTGATTAATATTCTTAATAGGTTGGAGGAATTTTAGCAATGTGTAGCACATTTTACATAATAGCGGCCCAGATGTAGGTGTTGGAGAGGAAAAAGTAGTAGTTGGTTTAAACCATATGCTATAATGAAAATATTATATGCTATAATGAAAATATTTTATGACTATTTTGCAAAAATTATGTAAAAGCAAAAATAAGTGTGGCCAGTAATATCTACAAAGAAATAATTTACTTTTATAAGACCTTCCTGGAGCAGATTATGAGGTGAAGACTACAGATTTTTAAAGCATCAAAGAAGAACTGGTTGGAAGGAAAAAGAAGTAAAAAAAAAAAAAGGAGACATATATAGAAAGTTTTAATGTTAGCATTTCAATTCAGCAAATATGTGTTAAAAACCAAAGGAGGATATAATAAAGAATAAAAACTATCTGTATTTTCAGGGAGTTTCTAATACATGTATAATCATAGAGCTGATATCAAATGTTCCAGAGGTATAAGTTATAATGAATTATACACGAATAACGTAAACAGAACACTTTGCTAAGTGTTGCAGGAGATACAGAGGTGAGTGCTCATCTTAAGGAGCTTAGTTTATGCCAATGTGAGGAGCTAAGGCTTATATACAAATAACCCTCACATAAGCAAGTGCTTATTAACTGCCACGAGAGTCCATGGTATCAGTGCTTTCAAAGAAGGCAAGTGCCTATTTGACGAAGGAGAATAGGAAAAGGCTTCAGAGGAGGTGGGAATTTACAGTGGGCTTTAAAGGATGTATAGAATTTTGACAGGTGACTAAATGAATTCAAAAGGAACAAATGCATAAGTATTTTAGGAAGTATTTTGATTTGGTCAAAAAATACTTGTGTTATGAATAATCTTTAAATAAAAGGCAATCAGTGGCATCTCCTTTTCTTGTCTTTTATAGAAAACTATAGACAATTTCCCGTTAGAGGCATGAGGATGACTGAGGCAATTCCTAGATCTCTTGTAGCTCTATGATCTAGTGATCCTCTAAGTCTGTACCCAAGGAGGGAGAACTCTTGTTCTCTCAAAATAAAATTTATACCAATTCCTAAAAGGAATGAAAAAATCTTATAAATACCTCTGTCAGAGGTGATAAGAATAATAATTACAACCAAATTTTACTAAATTTTCCCAAGAACTTCACGAGTTACAGATTATACTCTTCACTTTTTAAGTGTAGAAGTGGTCAGAGGAGCTAAACAATTGTCTCAAGTCTACGCAGATGTGAAGTGGAAGAATTAGGACTCCAAACCAGGTCTTATGGGCTCCAAAGATTGTTTTATTTACCACTTCATAACCATCTTGTTACATTTTTACTGTAAGTGTAGTGAAGAGCCAAAATGTTTGTACTGGAGTTCCTATTTGCCAACAATAAAATCCATTCTAACCAATGTAAGAAGAGAGGTAATTTGTTAAAGGAGATTGGCCAATTCACTGACTCTCCAGGAGAGCCAGGGGGCTAAATCTGAAGGCTATGCAACCAGGTAGGGTGCCCAATCTCACTGGTGCACTGACTCAGTTGGGGCCCCACAACTGCCACCTGCATACAAGGTTTGCCCAGGGTGCTACTGACACCCAGTCAGGGGTCAGCCAAGACCCAAGCCGCTGCTCTTGGATATTGGATATCTCTCTGTTTCTCTTGCCAAAATCAGTTCCACTTGGTATCTCCTTTCTCATTTCACTTTCATCCCAACTGAAGTTGTGAGTGGGTATGTCTAACTGGCAGAGTCTACGTCACATGTCATGACAAATTACAAGAGAATCTGGGAAAGCCAATGCCCAGCTTTTAAATCAGGGAGGAGAGACTCATAAATTGAGAACTTTCCTATATTAAAAGGATTTTCATAGGGCCCTAGACAGGTAAAAATTAGGGGCCAGTGAAGGCTCATCTTATACAAGATTCTACCATTTACCTAATTTTTTCTTTATATGTCTGCACTTTACTTGTTTCTTGTTGTCTGAAGGTGACCTCACCAGCATCTCAATTCTAACGTTATGCCGGCAATGACCCAGGCAGTAAAAAATATATCACCGAATTAATTTAGTGGAAACACTAAAACATTCATGGTCTTAAAATTTTAACAGAAGCCTGTGTTTTCTCCATTAAAAAAAATTAATCGGGTAGGATGTCTTTAATCAAAAGACAAATCAACTGGGTCACACAAAAGACTAAATAATGGCATTGTAACTGTACAAATCTGACTTTTGGCTGCTTTTTATAGGCCTGAAAAAAATATCAAAAGCAGTAAAAACTTATATTATTTCTGTCAGTAGTTCTTTTCATAAAATGTTGTGAAAACAATCTCTCTAAGAAGGAAGCAACACACTGAGCAGCAAGCCTCAGTCACAGGAAGTTCATTTTTTCTTTGGCTTACAGCCCAGTGCCATCAGAACTAATTAAAACCAGAGCCACGCTGGTATGGGGCTCAGCGTTTGGGTTTTACAATAACAAAGTCACAAAGCAGGGGGATGTCTAATGAGAATAGTTTCTGAGTTTGTTTTGTAGCATTGGGCAACTATGTCAATTACTGGAACTGCAGCTCAGGGCCAGCACCCATGCTGGGATGTGAGAGAGTCTTACTGCCTTACAGATTGAGCTTCCACTTTGATACATGTGATAGGCATGTCACTTGTATACTGGTGCCGCTCCTTGGCTGCAGATGATATCAGAGGAGGCTGATGCCACCTTTCTCCTCTCATCTGAGGCCAGATCGAATGTTACCAGGCCCAGATTTCATCCACATTATTAGCTATGCTCCAGTTAAAAAATAAAGCATGTCTTTTGGTTGGAAAAGTATTGGAAACGAAGGCTCTGACTTAACCATATATATGAGCTTCTGAAGAATTAATGTGGGATGGGGGAGGGACAAGGAAAGACATACATTTAAAAAGAAAGATAGGAAGAAGAACAAAGTAGTAGGGCTAAAATGTCACCTTGCTTTACTTTATGTGTGATAGTAATACAAGCAAGATTTGTTTTTAGATTTTTGGTTTTTTCCCCTCTTTTTTACCCGTTGCTTAAAGAATCAAAATTCACTTTGCCCCACCCTAAAAGAAATTTTTATTTTTTCTTTTTGTGTATATAATCATGGTGCCTGATGTTCCAGTTATTTAAGAAATTGACTTGGAAGAAGGAGAGTGATGGAAATAGCTGATAAAACACAGATTAAGTAATTGTAATAGAGTACTTGTAACCCTGTGCATGATTTCTTCAAGGTTGCCGATGTATACTTGTGTTCAAAATTACTTTTCTTCTCCTTCATGAAAACCATGATGGAAGAACATTTCAGTGCCAAATTTCAGTGCCCCTGCATGTATTAAAATAGAACTGCAGTAAGAACTAGATACATTTTTTATATACTTTTTTAGGATTTAGTACATTTAAAGACAGTCGTATTTATCTCTATTTGTTTCATTTATATTTCTGTTTCATATTACAAGGACATATGTAGAGAAAATCAATACATGCATAATTCTAAGAGATAAACTGAAACGAATATTGAGAGATTAGCTAATTAACTTGATTAACATAATCAAACAATTGATCATCTTAATTATTAATGGCTCATAAAACATATGCCTAGTTATACATAATCTTCCTTTATGCTTTCTATGGTTAGGAGCAGACACATATATGACAGATGAACACGTTATAGGAGCAAGAATCTAAGAAGGTTGACAGAATTATTTTAGTCTGCAATATTTAAATAAATTATTTTGAAACATTTAACAGGTTATATATTAATTTTCAGCATCAGTGGTATTAACTATAAGTAATGAGACATTTGAAAAGTACATGCGATTAGTATTACATTGTAAAGAAGAATATAATTTTGCATTTTTTCTTTTCTCATTTTGTTCATTTTCTAAACTCTTCAATCAGTCTCAAAACTAGAAGTTCTCTCTGATATCATATATAGTATACATCACAGAATCATATCTCCTCCTTGATAGTTATACATCCTGAATCCTAATAATGCCTCTCTCTCTGTTCCTCTTCCCAGACCTCAAAAAGTGTTTTATCCAATACCCCAGGAAGTCTTTGAATAGTAGATTGAGCTAGCTAGTCCATACCTATGCTCTTAAGTGTCCTGGTTTCCAGAGGTCTCAAAAAGCAAAAATGTGGATTTAAGGCCTTGGGGGGACTGTTTGGAAAAAGATAATAATTCTGGGAATGTCATGTTGGAATACTTGGTGATGCTATAGCAAAGACAGTGATTAAAATGTGGGCCTTGGAACTCCAGATCTTATTTTTCTTGGACTAGAGAAAGAGATGGGGCAGCGGGGGAGAATAAAAGAGAAAAAGAGATGGGAACTAAAAGAAAGTTTGGTGAGCAGACACCACTTTTCAAGTCGAACTCAGATTTTGGGACTGGACATGAATATGATAGCCAGTCTCTAAAATTCTGCTCTCTCCAAATAGAAAAGGCCTATCAATTCAATTATTCAATTTTCAGAGCAAGATTTACAGGGGAATGCAGTTTGCAGTTTAAATCCTGTAAAGGTAGAACATTGACTGAAAATCACAGAGCAGCAATGTAGCCACAGAGCATCAACAGCATAAGTGAAAATTGATTTTTTCCTTTTCTTTTGCTACAAAAAGTGATTAGAGAAAAATGGCGTGTTTGGAAGGTATGGTGGGTTTGGATGATTTTACAATTTTTACTCCAGTTCCTCTTTAAGGCACATGAATAAATGGAATCTGTTTATGTAAGTGATTTTGTGGAGAATCTCAGTCTCAGGTATAATTCTCTTTAATTCGGATGTTGATTTTATGATCTTTGGCCTTTTGTGTTATAATTGGAGAAAGTGAAGGTCTGAGAAAGCATGTTTACTCTGGTATCTGTTATATAACAGGTCATTTTTGATATATCTTATTTAAGTTTCAATACCATTCCCAAAATAGAGTGATAAGGATACTGCAGCTCAGATGAGTTAAAATTAAGGCCATGTAACTTGTTAAATACAGTCTCCCTGGCTCCAGAGACAATGTTCTTTCTATTTCACCACCTATCACCAAACATTTATATGTTTGTTATATTTCTTGTGGAATTTGAAAGTCATTGCAATCCAGTGGCAATTCAAAAGGACATACCCTCCAGGTACCAACTACTTAAATAGAAAATTTATCTCCTTCATAAAAGTAAAGATAATATCTTTGATTAGTGAACACATGATAGTGATTGCACTAAAATGTATTTATGAAGTGCTTTACCCTATAGGTAGCAGGTTAATGTAACAAATATTAATTTATGTATCTTAACAATAACTATGCAAGCTGGATATTAGGTAAAATCAATTGAGGCAAAAATCTGAAAACAAACTGAATAATAAGTAACTCAGGAGGCATTCTAGTGAACAACACGTCCTTGAATTTAGAACTTTACATGCCTGGTCTTATCTTTGTGGGATGACATTCATGTTAAAAAATATTGAAGACATGTAAAGAATGCTTCTGAATAACTGGGGAGATGACAAGATTGGGTTTGATCTCTTACTCCTCTGTATTGTACAAGGACTTTGATGTATCAGGGAGAATCTACTTAAAGTGGCACCTTACAATAAGCTACAACTTTATGAAAAGTACTTCTTTGGCTTCTTTTCACGGAACTTTTCTAAGAGATAGGGTTGTTGGTGAGAAAAGCTTTTTTTTTTTTTTTTTTTTCCTTCTTGGTCACTGAAACATTCCCACAAATTTTGACATGTAATGATGTTGGTGTCAAGAAATTGAACAAATGCTACCACCCAAATTTATCTCTTACTAATTCTGTAGCACCAAATATTTCTTATTTCCTGTTTATACACCATACCAAGGCAATGGCATGTGGGGCTCGTGTGGTGTTCTCTGAATGTGACTTCATTTTGGAGAAGTGAGGTAGACTCTCACAGAAGCAGGATTAATGTACTTTACTGATGCTCTCTACCAATTGGACAGCAGTGTTGTCCCTAGTGCAAATTATAAAGGACTCGTATTTTGAGTATTGTCATACTCTTCTTCATATTTATATTTTTTATTTATAAAACATTTATAAAGCTTTCTCACTGGATGCAAGTCATTATGAGGAGGTTTCAAGAAAGGAAAACAGGCTCAGCACCCGTAGCACAGTGGTTATGGCGCCGGCCACATACACCAAGGCTGGTGAGTTCAAACCCTGCCTGGGCCAGCTAAACAACAATGACAACTGCAACAAAAAAAGAGCTGGGTGTTGTGGTGGGCGCTTCTAGTCCTGGCTACTTGGGAGGCTGAGGCAAGAGAATCACTTAAGCCAAAGAGTTTGACGTTTGACTTTGTGGTGAGCTGTGATGCCACAGCACTCTACTGAGGGCAAAATAGTAAGACTCTATCTCAAAAAAAAAAAAAAAAAAAAAAAAAAAGCAAAAGAAAAGAAAAGGAAGTGCTATATTCAGAGCTTCAATCTGGCAGGGAAGTTAGGGCAGGTGAAGAGAAGTGCAGCTGTAAAGTTGCCTTAATAACGTTCTCTAGCTGCATAAGGATATGATATTTCGGCAACTTTACTATTCTTTACAGCAGTCATTCACTTTGGCTGTAAGACACTTGACAAAAGCAAATATTAATAAACAAACATGGCTTCCCCCAAAGAAAATAAAAGCTCATTCTCTGTTTCTGCATACTCCTTCAGAATTTTATTTTACTTTTTTGTAATTTGCCCATAAATTCTGCCCATGAGTAATTAGTGATAGTGGCACATAGATATGAGGAAAATCAATAATGGGGCAAATTGTCAAGATAATGTAAGATGCTACTGCCTCATTGAAAAGCATAATCTTTACTGCAGCTGTGATTTCTTCCCAAGTAGAAGTGGAGGATACTGGCGTATCAAAGTCATTCTTCTGTTTAATGTGAGTTTAGGTTTGTTGGCCTTTTCAAATTATTCATCGAAAATAGATCCAAAAGAGACTGATGTTATGCAGGTTTAGTCAGCTGTGGTCCTGTAAACAATTAAAACCACAATTTTGTGTCCAAGGACAGATATTGAAGAAGAAACCAACAAAACGAGGTCCCTTGAACTGGCTATGATCACTGTGTATGAGGTTGTCTTAATAACACCAAACCTTATGTTAGTTGCCACCACAAAGTTCTTCTTCATTGAAATTTAAACTATTTTTAAAATATGAAATACTTGAAAAAACAGAAAACTAAAAGCATTAAAATAAGGCTGAGTATAGTGGCTCATGCCTGTAATCTTAGCATTCTGGGAAGCCAAAGCAGGTGGATTGCTTGAGCTCAGGAGTTTGAGAACAGCCTGAACAAGAGTGAGACTCCATCTCTATTAAAAATTGAAAAACTGAGGCAAAAGGATTGCTTGAGCCCAAGAACTTGAGGTTGCTATGAGCTATGACATCACAGCACTCTAGTCAAAGAGACAGAGTGAGACTGTTTCAAGATGAATAAATAAAATAGATAAATAAAACAAAAACATTAAAATAGAATAGTGATGGTAGTGATACTTGACTTGCCCATATAATGAGAAGTAATATGAAGTAATACAAATGGACAGAATAAAGGAAAGAGTTAATTGACTGAATTGTTTGGGCTTAGGTAAAATCCCATGGTTTCTCTGGGTATTTAGGCTGAATAAAAATGTTGCCTGCAGTGGGAATAGGAAATGGGGTTGCTACTTTAGAAAGCAGTCTGGCAGTGTACCCCAATGGCTAAACCTAGAGCTACTATATGACCCAGCAACTCTACTCTTAGGTATATATCCAAGAGAAATGAAAACAGATGTCCACACAAAAACTTGTACATGAATGGTCATAGCAGTATTATCCATAATAGCCAAAAAGCAGATACAATGCAAATGTCCACTGACTGATGCACAGATAACCAAAGTATGGTATATCAATATAATGGAATATTATTTAACGATATCTTGATATGTAACATTGACACATACTGCAACACAGATAAATTTTGTAAACTTCATGCAAAGTGAAAGAAGCCAGTCACAAGGGACCACAGATTACATGATTCAATTTATGTAATATGCCTAGAATAGGAAAATTTTTATATGGAGTCAGAAATTAGAATAGTGTTTGCCTAGGGCTGGTAGAGGGGCATGGGGATTGGGATATTGGAGGGTGATAGCTAAGGGGAACAAGGATTTGGAGGAATAATGAAAATGTTTTAAAATTTATTGGGGTTGGGGGTGCACAATATTATGAATTCACTAAAAGCATTGAATTGTATGTTTTAAATGGAAGAAATATATGGTATGCAAATTATGAATCAATAAATCTTTTTTAAAAAGAATGTTGCTCAAATTCATAGTTCCAGTATATAAAAGCAAACCACTTTATATTATCAATTTTAAAACTCTCACTTGTATTTTGCTAACTGACCTTTAGCCTCTTTTAATAAAATTTAGTATGACTTTTTTATATGGTGAGTATATGAGAGGTAGGGGAACTATCTGATTATCACATATACTCTATTAGTAATGCTTGGTAACTATATATAATAAAAGAACCCCCTTTTTACCATGAAAAATCTCACTGAAGTCAATCACAAGAGAACCACATTTATTTCAGAAGGATTTGTAAAAGCAAAAGTAATTGGCAATAATATATATGGGACTTGTAAATATTATATATACTTCATGAATTGGGTCTGAAACTTCTGGGATTTTGTCATGTGGTACTTCATTCATACTCTGTTCTTACAGAGCTCTCTCACATTTATAAAGAGACATTTAAAAAGAAGCTTTAGCTGTTAGGACTATATATAGAATATGGGATGCAGTTGACCATATTCTCTGCATCTCATTTCATCACATAGCAAATCATAGAACTGAAAACTTGCTCTTAATGCTTGCATCATATTACAGTACTGCTTGGGAAACTTGAACAGACAAATATGCATTTTTTCTCTCTCCCACTCTTATTAACTGAATAACAAACTGTCAGTAACGGAAGCAGGCCTTTCATTTCTCCTCATATTAAAGACAGAAAAAAATTCCCAATTCCAGTGTCTATAAAAGCAAATAAAACTCTTAAAGTACCAACAGTACAAAATTGGAGATATATTTATCCTGTGTACATTCAATAACTTGAATGTATTTATGAAGGTACACATGTGTTTGTACATCAAATGGTATGCTGGTAAATGTTTGAAAACCAGATCTGAAAAAAAGTCTTAACTTATAGCTGTTGCTGATTTTTGTAGTATATAAATATTTTTTGCTGTGTTGATTTCATGCTACCTATGAGATGTCGTTAATGTGAAGTTGGGCAAAGATACCCACAATGGCTCTTGAAAGCTTATATAAGTTGACTCCAGCACATCATTGGGTGGTTCCTAACACATATGTAAACAAACACAGAAACGTGTACATTTGCACAGATACACAGATAGTGTCATTTGTAGTTTAACACTATTGGGAAATGAGATGTTTAGCAACTTATTCTTTTTTTTTTAATTTCACATTATCATTGGGGTACACATGTTTTGGTTACATAATTTATTATTTTAAGTCAAAGTTATAAGTGTGTGATGCACCTGTTAGGTGTGAATTTATCCATTCTCTCTCCCCTTCCCACCTATTTGAATTGCATTGAGTTTTGCTTCCATATGTGCTCAGAAGTGTTGATTGACTAGTTCCAATTTAGTATTGAGTACGTGTGTTGGTGGTTCTTCCATTCTTGCAATACTTCACTTAGGAGAATGGTCTCCAGTTCCATCCAGGTTGTTACATAAAGGTGCTAGATCACCATTTCTTTTAAAGCTGAGTAGTATTACAATTTATTATTATTTATTTTATTATTATTACAGGGTATTCTATATGGCATTTTATTAATTCATTCATGTATTGATGGGCACTTGAGTTGTTTCCCCATCTTTGCCACTGAAAGATACTTGCACTAGAATGTTTTTTTTTTTTTCAGTTTCTGGCCGGGGCTGGGTTTGAACCCGCCACCTCTGGCATATGAGACTGGCGCCCTACCCCTTTGAGCCACAGGCGCCGCCCACACTAGAATGTTTATAACAATGTGTTATTTTTGATATACAGAAGCTATTTATTTAAAATTTTAGGGGGATCAAGACTATGGAGCGCATTGCAAGTACAAGTTGGATCTATCATGTGTAGAACACAAAGGTCCTAATACTATAATTGGGTAAATGAGGTGAAAGCTATATTGATTAGCATGATGTAAGCACTCAAATTTGTAAAAATAATCAACATACTGAAATTGGCATAAATGTATTTATGATCTACGTACAAAAGCGTTAATAATAAAAAAATAAAAAAAATTTAACAAAATTGAAGGCTTCTCATTCTAAAATAGATGACCCTTGCTTATGATATAGAGTATATCTTAAATGTAATTTGTTCTTGGTCCTTCAAAAATCTGATCTATTGCCAGAGAAATGGAATAGGCCTAAGATTCTTATTTCAACTCATTAAGTAGGCATGTGAGAGAGAGAGATAGAGATGGAGACAGAGATAGAGATAGCGATATACTAGAGATAGAGATATAATAGAGATAGAGATATAATAGAGATGAGATAGAGATAGAGATATAGTAAAGATGGAGATAGAGAGAGAAGTGTGTGTCACTGCTGATTACATTTAGGGTCACCGTATATACTCGAGTATAAGCCGACTTTTTTTGGCACAAAATTTGTGCCAAGTTCGGGTTTTTCGGCACAAATTTTGTGCCGAAGAAACTCGGCTTATACTTGAGTATATACGGTACTTCAAGGAGGAAGGATTAAGTGTGAGATGGAGAAAAATTATTAACATTTTCTTTATGCACTTTTGTGGTTTCTTATCTGTTCAACTAGCATGCATTTATAATTAAAAATTTTAATAAAGTTTTAAAAGAATTGGTTGAGTTTGGAAAAGAAACTGACCTTTTGCTAAAAATTACTTTTTAGTTTTAATTGCTTTTTTTTTTTTATAGTAAGCTGCCATCTATTTTCCAAACTGCAGTTTTACTTGCATGTTGAAATTGACAACTCACAGTAGCATAAAAATATAATTCCTAGGAATAAAAACATGAGGGAAAGGACATTCTTTTCAACAAATGGCATGGAACAATTGGATATATGTATACAAAAAATGAACCTCAACCATTACATCACACCATATATAAATATTAACTTGAAATGGAACATAGTCTTGAATGTAAGAGCTAATATTTTCAAATACTTAAAGGAAAATGGAGAAAATCTATGTGATTTTGAGTTAGACAAAGGTTTCTTGGGACACAAAAAATATCAAAGAAAAGACTGATGTTTGAGTTCATCAAAATTATGAAAAGTCTACTCCTGGAGACATAATATTAAGAACATAAGAAGATAAGGCTTAGAATGGGAGAAAATATTTGCAAAATACACATCTGATAAAGAACGTATATCCATAATATTTAAAGATACTTAAACTTAATAGTGAGAAGAAAAACTTCTTGATAAAAAATTGACAGATAATCCACCAGAGAAGATAAATGAGTGATAAATAAACACAAAAAATATGCATAACATTACTGGTCTTCAAGGAAATGCACATACTCTGTGTCTAAAATTGGGATATGTATGCACATCCACTAGAAAAACTAAAATTAGAAAGACCTGGAGTCCCAAGCACTGACAAGGATGTAAAGCAACTGGAAAGCTGATGTGTTGGTGGTGTGTGGCAATGCTGAATCAGGGTGGCGACTGAAAAAAGTTTGCAAATATTTTCTCCCATTCTGTAGGTTTTCTATTTACTCTATTAATTATTTCCCTCACCGTGCAGAAACATTTTAATTTAATTAAGTCTCATTTATTTATTTTTGTCATTGCTGTATTTGCCTTTGGAGTCATAGTTGTAAATTCTTTGCCCAGGTCAATGTCCAGAAGAGGTTTTCTTATGTTATCTTCTAGAATTTTTATAGTTTCATTTCTTCAATCCACCTTGAGTTAAGTTTTGTATATAGGAAGAGATAGGGATCCTTTTTCATTCTTCTGCATTTGGCTATTTGATTTTTCCATCAGCGTTTATTGAATAGGGCATCCTTTCCCCAGGGTATGTTTTTGTCTGCTTTGTTGAAAATCAGCTGGTTGTAGCTATACAGTTTTATTTCTGGATTCTCTATTCCTTCCATTGGTCTGTATCTCTATCTTTGTACCAGTGCCAAGCTGTTTTGGTTACTGTATCTTTGTAGTATAATTTGAAGTCAGGTAATGGGTGCCTGCTAATTTGTTCATTTTCTTAAGTTTCTTATGTACTTCAACATACACTTGCCAAAAGATCCAGAAATTTCACTCTGAGGTTAGGTACTCAGGCAAGAAAAATTAAAACATAAGTTCATAAAAAGATACATATGTGAATGTTGTTAGAATCATAATTATTAGTTAACTTCAGACTGGAAACAACATGATTGTACATCAGTTGTTGAACAGGTAAATAAATTGTGATAAATTCCTATCATGGAATACTACTCAGCAGTACAAAAGAATGAGCAACCAATATATGCATCAGCCTTGATAAATCTCAAAAGTGTTATGCTAAGTGAAAGAAGTCAGACACAAAGAGTTACACACTGTGTAATAGCATTCATGGAACATTCTAGAAAAGGCAAGAGTATAGAAACAGAATTTAGATTAGTAGTTTTCAGGGTCTAAGGTGGGAAAATTGACTACAAAGAGCCTAAAGGAATTGTTTGAGGGGATGGAGTGAAAGTCTATATGTTTGTGATAGTAGTTATAGGACTGTATACATGTATTTGTGTCAAAATTCATTCAACTATACACTGAAATGAATAGATTTTATTGTATATAATTATATTCAGTAAACCAAACTTAAAAATATACTAGGAACAGTGGGAGGGGAAATTATATCTCTCAGCTTCAGCTTCCTCATCTGTAATATGTATCTGATAATAGTAATACAATCTATTATATAGGGTTATTTTGAGAATTGACATAATACATGTAGAGGGGTTAGAACAGTATATCGCATACTGAGTAAGAAGTCAATATGTGTTTGACATTTTAATTATTTTTAATATTTAGTTATTATTATTCACAGCATTTCTTCCCTCCTTGCCTGTCTCCTTCCCTCCCTTCTTCCCTTTCTCCTTTCTTTCCTTCCTTTCTTCCTTTTGAGACAGGGTCTCTGTCATCTAGGCTGGAGTGCAGTGGCACAATCGTAGCTTACTACAGCTTTAAATTCCTGGTTCAAGTGATGCTTCTGCCTCAGCATCCACAATAGCTGGGAATGTAGGTGTGTACCACTATGGCTGGATAATTTTTTTCTTTTCTTTTGGTAGAGATGAAGTCTAGCTATATCATCCAGGCTCATGGCTTTCATTTTTTAAATTTGTTTTACTTACTAAAGATTTATTGAAGACACTATAGTTCCCCATAAGATTTCATTTGGACAAAAAGAATTTGCTGCCAACAAAATTTAAGTTTGTAACTATATCTAAAACCTGTGATATAAGTTAGGTATTTGTATGTGTCTTGGTAGTTGTGAGATTGTGGGTGGGCACAATGTGGGAGTCTGCACTTACCTAAAGCCTGCAGGGTACTGGACATCTAACTATCTGGACTTTGCCTTGTCTAGCTATGTCAGCCAGGCTCATGGCTTGTTTTTTTCTGCATTAGTTTTTGGTTTTGGAGGTATAGCAAAGATCTTGGAAGAATAATGTCTAAGTAGGTTGTGTTTCACTCCTTAAAACAGCACATACAAATACTAGTTCCTTCTGCTTCAAAAGTAAATCTTTGCATCAGTCTTGGGTCTCTTACTTCTAATTTCAGTGTGGTCTGGCTAAGTCCCATTCTATACCCTACTTCTCCTGTATACTCTCTTCTGACTTTATATCTTCTAGCAGGGCCAACTGATTCCTTTGTATGTCTTTTTTAATAAAGCAAATCATCATTTTATGTCTTTCCATTGTTTATACTATTCCAAAATTATTTGTAGGCATTTTTCTATTTATCTTAAAATTTGCTTTGAAACAATTTTATAGAGGCATATCTTGTTTTATTTGAACTTCTCTTCATTGTGCTTTGCACATATACCTTTATTACCAACCAAAGTTTTGTGTCAACCCTACATTAAGCAACCCTATCAGCAACATTTTTCCAACAGCAGGTGCTTACTTTCTGGCTTTGTGTTACATTTTAGTAATTTTTAAAATATTTTCAACTGCCTTTATTATCACATGTTAGGCAGATCTTTGATTGCTGATTTTTGATGTTACTGTTGTAATTGTCTTGAGGTGGGAGAGACCATGCTCATATAAGACAGTGAATTTAATCAATAAATGTTGTGTGTTCTGGCTGCTCCACCATCCGCTGTTCCCTGCTTCTCTCCATCTCTTTAGACCACCCTATTCCCTGAGATGCAGAAACATTGCAAGTAGGCCAGTTGATAAATAACCCTACCATGGCTTCAAAATGTTCAAGTTAAAGGAAGAGTCACATGTCTCTTGCTTTAATTCAAAAGCTAAAAATGATTAAGGTATGAGGAAGGCATGTCCAAAGCTGAGATAAACCAAAAGCTAGGTCTCTTGTGTCAGTTGGCCCAGTTGTGAATGTAAAGGAAAAGTTCTTGAAAGAAATTCAGTGTGCTACTCCAGTGAATACATGAATGATACAAAAGTGAAACAGCCTTATTGCTGATATGGAGAAAGTTTCAGTGGCTGGATCGAGAATTTAGCCAGCTGCTATATTCCCTTAAGCCAAAGCCTAATTCTGAGTAAGACCTTCAATTCCATGAAGGATGAAAGAGGTGACAGAACTGCAGAAGAAAAGTTTAAAACTAATAGAGGTTGGTTCATGAGGCTTAAGGAAAGAGGTCATCTCAATAACATAAAAGTGGAAGGTGAAGCACAAGAGCTAGTACAGAACCTTTAGCAACCTGCAGTGAGTAACCCAGGAGATTTGGTTAAGGTTATTGATAAGGGTGGCTACACTAAACAACAGGTTTTCAATGATGATAAAACACGATTTAGGACTTTCATAGCTAGAGAGAAAAATTCAATGCCTGGCTTCAAAGATTCCAAGGACAGACTGATTCTCTTACTAGGGGCTAATGCAGCTGGTTGGTTTAAGTTGAAGCCAGTGTTCATTGATGATTTCAAAAGTCCGAGGGCCCAACTTATGCTAAATCTACTCTATTTGCACTCTAGAAATAGAACTACAAAGCCTAGAAGACAAGACAACTATTTACAAATTGGTTTACTGAATATTTTAAGGTCAATATTGAGACGTACTGCTCATAACAGAGATTTCTTTCAAAATATTACTGCTCACTAACAATGTACCTGGTCATCCCAGAGCTCTGGTGGAGATGTACAAGATTACTTTTGTTTTCATGCTGGCTAACATGACATCTGTTCTGTAACCCATGGATCAAGGAGTCATTTTAACTTTCAAGTCTTATTTGAAAAGTACATTTTAGAAGGCTACAGCTTCTGTACATGGTAAATAGTGATTCTTTTAATGGATATGTGAAGAGTAGATTGAAAACCTTCTAGAAAATATTCAATATTTTAGATGCCATTAAGAACATTCATGGTTCATGGAAAATGGTCAAAATATCAACCTTACCAGGAGTTTGGAGGAAGCTGATTCCAGCCTTTGTGGATGACTTTGAGGGATTCAAGACTTTAGTGGAGGAAGTAACAGCAGACTTGGTGGAAATAGTGAGAGGACTAGAAGAAATAAGCCTGAAGCTGTGACTAAATTGCTACAATCTCCTGGTAAAATTTGAATGAATGAGGAGTTGCTTCTCATGGATGAGCAAAGAAAGTGGTCTTTTGAGATGGAATTTTCTCCTCATAAAGATGCTATGAACACTATTGAAATAACAAAGAATTTAGAACA
Organism: Loris lydekkerianus; assembly: GCA_963574355.1. Taxonomy (NCBI): domain Eukaryota; kingdom Metazoa; phylum Chordata; class Mammalia; order Primates; family Lorisidae; genus Loris; species Loris lydekkerianus. The sequence continues at coordinate 15,713 of CAUYPK010062710.1, read as the reverse complement.
TTACATAAAGTTAGTTGAGAAAGTAGTGAGGTTTGAGAGGAGTAAGTGCAATTTTTAAAGAATTTCTATTATGACTAGACTGCTATCAAACCCTATTACATGCTACAGAGAAATTTTCATGAAAGAATATTCAATTGATACAGAAAACTTCATCGTTGTCTTATTATAAGAAATTGTCACAGCCATCCCAACCTTCAGCAACCACAGACCTGATTGGTAAGCAGCCATAAACGTTGAGGTAAGATCCTCTATCAGCAAAAAATTGACAACTTACTGAAGGCTCTGATGATTGTTAGCATTATTTAGTATTAAGTGTATGTGCATCACCTTTTTAGAAACAATACTATTGCACATTTAATAGACAATGGTGTAAACATAACTTTTTTATTCAAAGTTATATCCAAAACTTTGTGTGACTAACTTTATTGTGATAATTTGCTTTCTTGCATTGGTCCGGAATGGAGCCTGTGATGTATTTGAGGTATGCCTTCAGTTAGAAAAAACTTGCAACATACTACAAAGAATTGCCCGATAATCTTTATGCTGTGGCTCCTAACATTATTGTGATATAATCAAAAGAATTAACAAAACCAGGAAATTAACACTGATATGATACAGTACTATTAAGTTATCTGTAGACCTTATTTACCTTTTACTGCTTTCCCACTAATGTCTTCTTTTTTTGATCCAGGGTGCTGTCTAGGATCCTATTTTGCATTTACTTGTGTGTCCTTGGTCTTCACTAATCTGTGGCAGTTTTCTAATCTTCCTGTCTTTTGCGACTTTGACACTTTTGAAGTATTATTTAGCTCTTTGGCATAATGACCCTCAGTTGGAGTTTGTCTGATGTCCTACTCATGCTTAAATTAAGGTTATATATTTTGGGAAAGGAATACCTTGTCCTCCTTGTTTCATACTAGGAGGGATACAAGATGTTGATATGTCTTATCATCGATGATGTTGACTTTGATCACCTGGTCCAGGTACTATCTGCCAGCTTTATTTCTTATAACATTACTCATTTTTCATTTTGTAGTTAATTAGTATCTTTGGAGGAGATAGGACTTGCAAATATCTTGCCCCCATTATACTTTGTCTTATTAATTTTTATAAAGAGAATCATCTACTTACGCTGATACTTAGCTCAGAATAAAATGGCTCAGAAGAGAAGTTAGCATTTATGGGCTTCAAAATATGAGTGCCCAGGAATTTGGTGTATGTGTATACTTTAGCACTCAGTCCTTCTAAATATGCATAAGATTTTTAAGGCCAAGTGAGGAGAGGGAATGGATTGAAACATGCATTGTAGTTTTCTGAAACAGCTGACTCATTCAGTCACATTCATAGTGTATTTTGGGGCCTTAGGTCATACAGCCCCCCACTGCCACTTTTAGGGACTGTAACTTACCCTACCTCCAGGCTATTCCATATTGAAGTTTGTGGGGATCTTAGTCCTGTGTCCCCAGGGTGTTTATTTCCTAGTTTCTCAGAGGGAAAGCACGATGTGCCTACCATGGCCTCCCACTTCAATCAAAGATTCAGCTACCTCCACAGATGCCCATATAAATCATCTTTAGTAGAACAATGAGAATCTGGGGAAAACCCCTCCTAGGGAAATGAGTGCCATTTCATTAAAAGAAAAAAAAAAAAAAAAAACCCACAATCCTTCAAATCTGGTTCATCTCACAGTCTAAATGCAAGTTCTTAATTAAAAGCCAACAGAGATTTCTAAAGTTGGAGAAAAACTGGAGCAACAACTTTTAAAATTATCCTGTGGGCTTTTTTCTCTTCTTAGTCTCTTAAAGGGAAAAAGGCTAATAACCATTCAGTGGCAAATTGCTCTTCCTTTAGAACAAGGAAGTGAATGAGAATGAAAAGTGGCATCCCAGGGGAATAGGGAGTCATCCCATAATTAGACGGGGCACCACGTTGAGAGAGGCAGCAAAAAATTACTGGAATGGATCAATGAGGAATTGTCCTATTAGGCCTGAAGTGTTTATTCTAATTTCTAGTTTCTGGAAGAGTAAGTAAAAGACAATGCCTTACACTTTTATGTTTGCCATAGTACTTAAAACAGTGGTGAACATGAAGTAAGGCTGCAGTGAATCCATGTTTATTGATTTGAGGAGTACATAGTTCAGTGCAGATATTTTGGTAGGCTATAATTTTTGTTTGAGCATGTCAGCACTCTGAGATGGTGATGATGATAAGCTCTTTGGGTCCAGGGTTCCTCTTTCTCACCACTGTTGAAAATTGGGGCCAGATGATTGTTTGTCATGGAGTGCTGTCCTGCCATTCACTGCACGTAGGATGCTTAGTGCATCCCTGTCTTCTAGGCGCCGTGTACCAGGAGCATCCCCTAACTCATGACAATCAAAAATATCTTCAGACGTTGCCAAATGTTTCCTTGGGGGCAAAAGCAATCTTAGTTGAGCACCATGGCTTTATTTCTTTGTCCCAAGGTCATACTGCAACTAAATGGTAAAATTGAAAATAAGACCCCCACTGTCTGAGTTCTGGTCTCTAGTAATTTTCATGATATAACCCTACTCATTGCATTGTTGACTACATTGATATAAATAATATATTAGGAACAAGTGCTCTTCATTGGCACAGTTTTTTTTTTTTGTTTGTTTGTTTTTTAGTACTAGATTCTATGCATAAGTCAGTTATATTACTTGGTGGCATGGTGACCACCTTGAAGAATCAAGAAATTATGTATATTTTGAAGCAGAATCCACTGATCACAGACACATGAAGGAATCTATACAGAGGATACAGTGTTTTGCTTTTTTCTGAGAACTAGCAAAGGTCTGGGCAGTGTTGAATCCAAGTTTCCTTCCTTAATTTACATAGCGCCTCCATTTTAGCAATACAGAAGGGAAATGAATAAAAACAATTATCCTCAAAGACATTGAGTCTGGTCTTGACTTGTTAAGAACGATAAAAGTCAGCAGTTAGAAGCATTTAATACAGCTGAACAAACCACAGAGTCTCAAACAGCTTCATCTGGTGCATTTCCTCTCAATGGCAAATAAAAAGGAAGACTATAATTAGGGCATGATTCTGCTCAAGCTATCCAATAAAAGCTTTTAAAAATGATTGCCCTTACAGACAGCAATGTAAAGAACAAAGGAATCATGCACGGTTTATTATTTGCTTATTAGTATTACTTTTTTTTTAATTTTTGCATTTTTAGACCAGAATAAAACACTAAAATGCTCACATGAGTTGTTAAGGATATTTTTGACAACTCATTTAAAGTATATTGGCTTCTTTTTTGTTTGTTTTTTGCATTTTTTCGCCAGGGACGGAATTGAACCCACCACCTCCAGTATATGGGGCCGGTGCCCTACTCCTTTGAGCCATAGGCACGGCCCTATATTGGCTTCTTTATATTGAAAGCTGGGTCTCATATTTTCAATTAATCTGTAAATGTTTACTAAACTTCATGCCATTTTTCCAGGTCCAGTATATTGTGCAAAATTTGGTTGAAAGATCTGGGTCTCCTTTGCATTCTAGAAATTGAAAGTAGAGTGAGAATCAGTGACTCTTGACTTTTGATGTGCACATAAATCATCCAGGATATCATTCAAATGAGTTTCTTATTCAGTGGGGCTTGGGTAAGGCTTGAGATTCTGCATTTCTAAGTTTCCAGATGATGTTGATGTTGATGGTCCAAGAACCACACTTTGTGTGGCAAGAATCTAAATGACAGGTCAAGGATACATGATAGAAGATAAGCTGAGCTCTAATCACTAAGTTCAAAGTTATTTTAGTTATTACTGAGTTTAGAGTTAACCTCTTCTCATCTCTGTGGTTTAGCAGTCACTGAGGGTGTTTAGTGCCCTGTGCTTATACATGTCACCAGTGGGGCTTGCAATTCTTCATGCATGGAAACTTCCCTGCATTTTGCTATGTAAAGGAAAGAAGGGGCCTCCGCAGTAATGGACGTTGTTCCCAGTAATAGGTGTCTAACCTGTGTGGAAAGCCACTTAGTATGTGGCATTGGCTGATGGTCTAGGTTCCCCCTGGATCCTCTGTGACTCTTGTATTTTTTATCGAGGTTTTATCATTTCCCAGAGACTCTTCGGATTGGGATTTTGGAGTAACTCTTTTCTACCTGCATAGTCTCCTGAGAACACTTTTAGTGACTCTCTCTACCTGTGGTGTAAGAAGGAAAACAGGTGTAAGAATCATGTTCCCTATTTCATATAAATGTATAGTGGGCTTCCCTTGGCTAATTGTAACATTGTGCTCAGTTAGCAAATTGGTAGACCAACTGGAGCTGTCCAATATATATTCTTGTTGCAATGATGGGATTTTCTGTTTCTGGGGTGTCCAGTTGGTAGCCATTAGTTACAGGTAGCTATTAAAAATTTAAAATATAGCTAGTGAGACTGAGGAACTAAATTTTGAATTTTATTGTATCTAATCTGATAAAAGTTAAAGTTAAATATTACATATGGCTAGTGGCTACCATATTGAGTAGCATGGCCAGATGAACCATTCAAAGATTTGTGCATTCACAGAAATGGTTGGATTCAACCAATACTAGACTACTTTTCACCTGGCTTTCTAATTTGTCAGGGTTGTAGATTGACCTAAGGAAATGTCTTAAATTCTTTATTCATTATTTTACCTTTCTTAGAAATACAGTAAGATTAGGTATTTAACTTACAGTTTTAAATGCCTTTCAGTGTATTTCATATGAAATATATAATTATTATAAACATCAAAAACAATTATTGTATAAAATAAGGAAAAAATTGCTCATAATCTCACCATCTAAAACCAACTAAAGTGAATACGCAGTGAACACTGTAGTGCATAGCCTTTTAATTCTGTGTGTGTATCATAATGAGCTATAAATAAACTCACACATCTGTCAATTTATAAATAAATATTACATAAAAGCATATTTTATGTAGATAGAATACTTTTGGAAAGGCTTATAGTGATCTAGTATTGGTGAACATGATACCCCCAGACACCACTGGGAGAGGGAAAGTGGGGTAACATTTTTCCTTTTTCCTTGGAAAAAGAAAGACTTTGTTTTGTTAACTATGTCCAACCTATGAAACTTTTTTGTTGCCCTCAAAGAAATGAAGCCTGTGAGTGACTGATCAAATCTCACGGGTTAACAGACGAACCCTAATCTAGGAGTCCTGGATGAGCACTTAGCCATCTGAGTTGCTGTCAGCATCACAGCCAAATAACAGATGGAAATGGTGGGAGAAAGTAGACCCAGCAAACTCCAGGATGAAGTTTGTCTTCATCATGTAGCGTTAAGTACTAAACAAGATGTTCTCTCGTTAGTTGAGCTGTTTTCCTAAACACCCTTATGTTACTGCCTGAGCCACCCTTGCCTTTGTTCAGGCCCACCAAAATTTTTTTTTTCCTTGAGAATTATGGGGGTGATATTTGTTTCTGGGTCAGTTGGGTGGAAGGGGAAAGTTCCTTTGCAAACTTTACTTGGAAACCTGAAATTTAAGCTTTCATGTCTGATGAAATGCAAATCATCTTAAAAAATTAAAATGATTTTCTATGGAGCAGGGAAAGGAGGACTCAGTCTAGGAGGCTGCAGAGCTCAATGTGTGAACCAGAGACTTAGCCAGAAAGCTTTTATGATGGAAGCTCCTTCAATAGCACTGGCTTCACCTTAGATCATGTGGAAAGTTAAGCGTTTGATCCGTCTGGAAGCACTACCATTTCAACAGCCAGCAATGCTACTTTCATTCTTTTCTGGCTGCTTCCCAGACTCCTATTGAATGATAAGTCCAGCATTTATGAACACCAGCAAGACGAACGCAGACTTTCCTCTTGCATTCTATGAAAGCTTTTTATTTTCCTCCTTGTTACCTGAGCCAGAAATAGAAATATGGGAGCAAGGAACCGATGATTCCCTGAAGGAATTACCACAGGATTCTTCCTTCTTGAATCTCTGACTCTATTTTTTGACCAGTCCCTTGTTTATTTCAAGCTATGACTCCTGTGGTACTTTCTAGAGTGCTGGCTTTGGTGTTTGGTCAAATCTTGCAGACTAGCAGATGGTTCGTAGCATAAACTGTGGGGCTAAACTTCTGGATTTGAACACTGGCCCCACTATTATTTGGACACTTTTCTAGATCGCTATGTGTCTCAGTTTCCCCTTGTGCAGCCTGTTACCTATTATTGGACTGGGGATACTAGTTCCAACCTCATAAAATTGTTGTGAGGCTGAAATTAGATAATTCTTCTAAGTGCTTTTCACAGTGTCCAGTACAGTAGATATAATAAAGTATCTTGTTGTAAACAAAGTGCTTAGAAATGTTGGCTATACATTGTGTCATTTCAGCATTTCATTCATAATAGGCTTGGCTTCTGGGAGAAATATTTGTCACTTAGCAGGGAGGAAGAACTTTTTCTTGAGCTTTTGCATTTGGTTTGTTGAACACAGTTTTGTGCCTAGCATGATGCAGGCACTGTGGGAGGTAAGATCTAAACTACGAACTACTAGTAGTCTTTGAGCTAGACTAGAATACCAACTATATTAATTTTTATACATGTATCTTAAGGTTTTTAAGGAGAGATGAAAGGTTCCTGAGTTTTGAATCAGACAGACTTGATTAAAATCCAAGCTTCATCACTCACTTGCTGTGTGGCTTTGGGCAAGTCACTTAACAGCTCCTGTCTTCAGGTTCTTATTCATGGGCCTCATAGAGTTGTTGTGAGGCTGAAACTTAGATATCATTAAAGAGTATCCATCATAGTGACCAGCTCATTATAGATTCTTCAGTATCTATTAGTTATTGTTGCATAGTATTGTCATTTTTTCCCTAAGGGAAATTACATGGCCAAACTAAAAAGGAGTGTTTCTCTGAAGAATATTCATTTATGGTTTGAATGATACCTACCAAACTCAGACTCTACACTGGTGCCCCCTGCTATACCATTCAACTCTGAGCACACAGTGGGTGCTTGTTTTAAAAACTATACATATAGCTGGGCATGGTGGCTTGTACCTATAATCCTAGCACTTTGAGAGGCTAAGGAGGGTGGATTACTTGAGCTCACGGGTTTGAGTTCAGCTTGAGCAAGAGTGAGACCTCCATATCTGCTACAAATAGAAAAACTAGCCAGGCATTGTTGTGGGTGCCTATAGTCCTAGCTACTCGGGATGTTGAGGCAAGAGGATTCTTTGATTCTTTGAGGTGGCTATGAGCTATGACTCCATATCACTCTACCCAGGATGAGAGTGGGACTCTCTAAAAAAAAAAAAAGCCAAACAAACAAATAAACAAAATATGTTCATACACTTATATATAAGTGTACATATAAGTATATGACTCTATGTATGCCCACATACACACTTATATCTCACTTATGTAATACTGTGTGTCAGAAACTGTGCTAAGTATTTAAAATATTGACTCATTCAATTTTCATATTGACTTCCATGAAGTAATACTATTGTTGCCCCCATGTTACAAATAAGCAAAGTGAGACATAGATGGTTTAAGTAAATTCAGAGTCACAGAACTAGTACATAACCAAGCTGGGATTTGCATTCAGGAAGTATGACTCCTGATTTGTGCTCTGATGCACTATACTGAGCTAACTTTGAGTATTAGGGACCCAATTTGGATTATCTCACCTGAAAAAGGCAGGTAAAACCACATATATGTCTCTTTATAGTCTGTATTTTATTCTAAATCTAGAAATCAAAACCGAATGCAAAAGAAAAACCTCTCTTTAAGGTCCCTTTCTTACCCGTCTTCTCCTTTCTTCCCCGTTCTCTTGCCAGCCTGTCCATCTCCTCTCCCAGGCCATTCCATTATGGAAGGTCCATTATGGGCCTCTGCTGTCACACTCCGGACACCGTGTAATTCAACATGACACATGGTGAGCAGAGATGTGTACAAATACCTGAAACTATTAGAGCCAAACAGCTTTCTGTTAAAGTTTTTTACTGCCACATAAATATTCTTCCAGCTGGTTGGAGTCTCTGAGTATAAATACTCCATTAGAGAATATATCCATGGCAGGAACATGGCCTTCTGATCTTGCCTTAGAGACCACGGAAATTCAAGAATCTGGCTCCATTAGTTTTCTTTGTATTTAAAAAGCCTCTCCAATTTCCAGAGTATAGTGGTATTATTAACAAGGTCTATTTGGCTTATTTCTTCCTTAGAAGAAATTTCAGTAACTCTGTGAATGGACGTAAGAATCAGTTAGGCAACTTGTATGTGCCCAGTCCTGTGTAGGCACCATGTTAAAAATAAGTAAGCATCAAAATACAACTCACAGTCATTGAATATTTAAATATTTTCACTTCAGCTCCCCAAAGCGTCAACTGGACATAAACTAGGCAAAGGCCTTTTTCATCCTAAGAAAGCACATTCACCTTCCACAGAGATTTCTGAAGCAAAATTCCATTTATTTTCACTTCACCAAGTTGATCGTAGTAGAGTCTAAATCACATCTCCAAAATTCAGACAGAAAAAAAAAAAAAAGACTTCCTTCACTATCTCTTCTTTTATAATATTTTCTGAAGAGGCAACCCTTCTCCCTGACCACTCCAGGCAGCTGACAACACTGTATTCCTGAATACATAAAGATTAATATTTTCTCAGGAGGGATAACTTAGTGGAGAAGATTGATGTAAAGAGTGTTCAGGCCCAACAAGACTATGTCTCATCAGCTTGTCCACAGATTTGCCAGATTTAATCAACCTTGTTCTCTTTATGCCCTGGGCTATGCCACCCAGAAACGTGGGAACGATGTGGCAGCACACAAGCCAGGGACTGCATGAAATACGGTCAAATGAGGCATACCCCCAGCACTGCCTAAATATGAGAAGGGCATGCCTCGGTCCTCTCTGATCCACAGATCAGAAAATTATGGGCAGTTTTTTTTTTTTTTTTTTCAGCCTTTGCAATACCCTGGAGAAGTGAGGAAGAAAGAAGGCAGTGAGCCTTAGCACCATTTCATAGGGTAGATAATAGAGACCTAGAGAGGAGGCCATTCTTCCAGAAGGAAAGATGAAATGAAGGTTTTCTCCACTGATGAACATTCCACATGCTTTTCCTTTGACTTAACTTCTCCATCCTTGGGTAATTATCAACATTATCTAGAGGCACAGATTGCAAGGTTTCTATTCCTCAAAGATTGAATAAGCCTGGGTGCCAGGAATCTGTATTTTTAACAAGCATTTCATGTGACTCTGGAGATTGGCATTTCATTAAACTATACCACTGTCCTTTCTCCATATTTGGTTTTGTACAGAAAAGTCTCCATCTGACAACTGATCAAAACTACACTGAGACAGGTGTTAGTTACTATGGGATCCAGTAGAGTCTGAAGCAGAGGACATCTCTTAAAATGAACAATTTTTCTGAGGTGATGGTCAAGCCAGCCCTAAATGGCTAACACAGGTCCTGCTAATGTGTGATCAGAGCAATGGAATGTGAAGGCTTCATGCACCAAAAGTTTATTTTCATCATAGTAACGCCACGCTATTTTTCTTGCCACTTATGCTCTCTGAGCTGTGTTCTATCAGATTTTGAATTCTTTGGAGGATTTCAGTGTGAGAGGTATGCCAAATTCATCTCTTAAGAGAATGTCTTTTGGCTACAGATTATCTGTCTCAGGGGGATTTGGTCTGTCCTGTTTTCAGGAAGTTCTGGGGAAGCAGTACACAGATACTATGTTTGGCATGAAGTTATCTTGGCAATAGGGTCTTGCTCCCACTTTGATATTAAATCAGTTGGAAAGGGATTTGCTATGTTTTATTTTAGCAAATGGATAAGTCACTACGTAAAGAGATGAGAATTCTCAGAAATAACATTGAAGAAACTGCTTTTCTTGTATCTCCTAGGTTATTCAATAAATCACCAAACACTGTCCATAGCAAGGAGAAGGAGTAGGGTGGATATCTGAAAGCCGTACCTTGTCCCTACTCTTATCATTTGTTCTCTCAAACTCGTGGGAGGCCTAATGAACTGATTTGAATTCTTTCTCCTTTCCTTGTCCTCTCTACTTCCTAATAAGGTATTCCATATATGAAAAAATATATGTATCTTTGAAAGATTAAAGGGGTGGGATGGAATTTTATTGTTCTCTTGGAAAATGAAAACATATTTACGCAATAGTCTTTACAAATAATTCCTAGATCCAGATGGACATGTTAATGTATTTGATCACCCAGAACTGGAATTTCTAGGTGTTTATAAAACTGCAAAGATATGCGTAAGAGAAGAAAGATCCATACACTTGGTTAATTTAGTTCTGCTGTGTATATACTTAGATATGGCTAGGATTTTGCAAAAGTTAAAGTTAAAAGTTAAATACTCACATACAAGAGAGAATTATTCTTTGCCTATTGATGTCTTGTGGAAAATCATGTGTGTACCTAAGGCTTGCTCTCTGTTTCCAGCCAGCATGTAGAGAGGGATTCCAGAAGCAAGATACTCCCCTTCAGCTGCCAGTTTCACACTCAAGTTGTGGTGACAACAAAATGCACGCAGCCTTTGCTCTGTCTCACCATATGAATTAGGAAGAGAGTAACCAGGAATGGTTTTGATTCACACCCAAAGCCACAGTTGAAATGTGTTTCCCCCAATTCATCGTCCTTTAAAAATAAATTTTTGTCAGTTTCGTGGTTTTTGCTGCTAATAAACATTTTTCTGATTTATTTCATGACTAATGTTCATTGGCTGCATTATTCTGGTCAAAAATTTAGCTTCACAACTGTGCTAGTCCCCACCCCAAATTTCTCCCTGGAAATTATTGCATTCTTCCTAACTTTTCACTGTCGGCAGATGGTAGATGCCAAATTTAAATAGCCAGCAAACACATTTAAAGGGAAATTTGAAGATTGGAACAAAATTTTGTTTAAGAATGTGACTACATCCAAAATGTGTACAATTATATTAATATTAAAAATAACATTTTAAAAAGAATGCCACTATGTAGGACTTTTCGTCATAGAACTCTGGAAAATGCATCATATTCATAGTATTAGAGGCACAAAATGATAATCAGAAAACTTCATATCACACTTTTGTAGAGACTCTGAAGTATTTCTCACGAAAAAGGTGTACTGTATACCCTTACGTTGCACCCACTCAGAGTGCACTAATCACCCCCCTTCTCCTCTCTTCCCACCTTGACTTTCCCATCCCTCCAACTTGAATTGTTTAGAGTTTTTCTCTTATGTGGACATGTATTAGATCTTCTACTGGCTTTGTATTAATATTGAGTACATTGGATATTTGCTTTTCCATTTTTGTGATACTTTACTAAGAAGAGTGTTTCATTTCCACCCAGGTTAAGACAAAAGATGTAAATTCTTCATTTTTTATGGCTGAATAACATTCCATGGTATAAATGTACCTTGGTTTGTTAATCCATTAACAAACCGGGTTGATGGACATTTACGTTGTTTCCACCTCGTGGCAATTATAAATTGAGCTGTGATTAATAATCTAGTGCAAATGTTCTTATGATAAAAAGATTTTTTTCTTCTGGATAGATGCCTAGTACTCAGGGATTGCAGGATCAAATGGGAGGTCTAGTTTGAGTTCTTTGAAAATTCTCCATACTTCTTTCCAAGGGGGCTGTAGTAGTTTGCAGTCTCAAGAACAGTGTAAAAGTGTTCCCGTCTCTCCATATTCGTGCCAGCTTCTGCAGCTTTGGGACTTTGTGATGTGGGCCATTCTTACCAGAGTTAGGTGATATCTTGGGGTGGTTTTGATTTGCATTTTCCTGATTGGGGGCAATGAGCATTTTGAATTTCTTCCTTTTTATGAGGCTGAATCCACAAACATAAGTAGCAACACTAGGTCAGGCACTGCCGAGGAGCTGTGGATATAGTAGTGAAGAAAAAGGATGGAATACCAGGTTTTGTGAAGCTTATACTTTCGGGTTAATGATATAATAAATGAACAAAGAAAGAGGAGGTGATGATAAGTGCTATGGAGACTCCAAAGTAGGGTAAAGTTGATGGGAACTAACAGGGGTGCCTTCTTTTTGAAGTAGTGAAGGGATCCTTTGCTCATGGCAATAGAACAGAGAGGTAGATAATATGAGGAAGAAACCAGGCCATGTAGCTATGGGAGGTGTGATTTTTCAGGCAGAAGGGGGAGCAGGTGCAAAAGCCCCAAGGCTTGAGAGAACTGAGAAGGTCCTACAGGGAGCAGGGAGGTGGTATGACAGGCAAGGACTGAGCAACGGAAAGAAAAACAAGAGAAGAGGCCGGAGAGGAAGCAAGAGGTTGGATTTTCAAGGCCTGTGAACAATGATGAAGGCTTTGGATTTTATAGTGAGCGAGCTTCGAACATTTTTAGCAAATGAGAGAATAATCTGAATTGTTTAAAAAAAATCACTGATGTTATGTCAATTATAGATTATTGAGAATAACATAGTAGCAGGGAGACCTGTTAGGAGGCTGTTGCAATAGTTGGGTAAGAGATGATGATGCTGTGGACACTCCCATACCAGTGAGGATTAGTCAGGTTCTGGAAACACTTAGGAGGTGAAGCCAGTTGAATTTATTGTAGGAGATGTTTTAGAGGACATAATAAACGTTTTAATAACAGAAGAAATTCTGCTACTAGATATTCTTAAATTAATAAATTTGACTTTTTAGAATGGTTTTAGGTTCATGGCAAAATTAAGCAAAAAGTATGGTTTTAATAAACCACCTGTCTCCACACAGAAACAATTTCGCCCCCACAATTGGCATGTCACATCTTAGTGATGCACGTGTTACAATTGATAAACCTATACGGACACATCTTTGTCACCCAAAGTTCATTGTTCCCATTTAGGTTTCCCCTTGGTGTTGTACTTTCTGTGGATTTAACAATGTCTAATGGCAGTGTCCATCATTGTTATATCATATAGAAAGGTTTTACTACTCTAAAACTCCTCTGTGCTCTGCCTCCATGCCCCCAGCCTCTGGCAACAACTGATGGTTTTACTTGTCTCCATAGTTTTGCCTTTTCCAGAATATCATGTAGTTGGAATCACACTGTATCTACCCGTTTTAGATTGGCTCCTTCCATATGCATTTAAGTGTCCTCCATGTCTTTTAATGCCTTGATAGCTCATTTCTTTTTAGCACTGAATAATATTCCATTGACTAATTATAGCACAGTTTATCTATTCACTGAAAAGGTAGGGACGGACTTGATTGCTTCTAAGTTCTGGAAATTATGTACAAAGCTGCCATGAACACCTTTATGCAGGTTTTTGTGTGGATAAAGGTTTTCCACTTATTTTGGTAAATACCCAAGAGTGTGAATGCAATCTTTGAGTCATGTGGTAAGAGTCTGTTTAGTTTTGTAAGAAACTTTCTTCCAAAGTGGCTGTACCATTTTGCATGCCTACCAGCAATGAATGAGAATTCCTGTTGCTGCACAAAATCTCCAGGATTTGGTGTGGTCAGTGTTCTAGATCAATAGTCTCCAGACTTTCTAGCACCAGGAACCAGTTTCATGGAAGATAAATTTTCCATAGACTGGGGGTGAGGGAGGATCCTTTTGATTTGAGTCTGCAAGCAATTCATTTATTATGGTTTCTGTGTAGTCAAAGCCCCTCTGCTAATGATAATCTGTAATTGCAGCTGCTCCCCAGAGCATCACTGCCTCAGCTCCAGTTCCCATCATCAGGCATTAGATTCTCATAAGGAGGACACACAACCTAGATCCCTCACATGTACAGTTTATGGTAGGGCAGTGCTATGAGAATCTAATAGCTCATTGATCTGACACACAGCAGAGCTCCAGTGGTGATGCCAGCAATGGGGACTAGCTGTGTATACTGATGAAACTTCACTCACTTGCTCACAGCTCACTGCCTGCTGTGCCACCTGGTTCCTAACAGGCCACTAACCAGTACTAGTCTGGATCCCAGGGGCTGGGGACTGCAGTTCTGAATTTTATTCATTCTTATTCATAGGTATATAGTGGTATCTTTTAAAAAAATTTCAGATTAATATGAGGGTACATATGATTAGGTTACATTGTTTACTTGGGTTTGTTAAGTGAAGTTCAAGTTGTAATGAACCCTTCACCCGGGGGTGTGCTGTATACCCTTACATTGTGCACCTTAGGTAAGAGCTTACTGATCACTCTCCCTCATGCCCCTTCCCTTTCTGTCCTCCCCACTCCCCCTATTTGAATTAAATGATGTTTTTCTCTCATGTGTGCATGTAGTTGTTTACCTATTGCAGTGGTTTTCAACTGTCCTAATGCTGTGGCTCTTTAATACAGTTCCTCATGTTGTGGTGGCCCCCAACCACAAAATTATTTTCATTGCGATAATTTTATGGTTGGGGGCCACCACAACATGAGGAACTGTATTAAAGGGTCGTGGCATTAGGAAGGTTGAGAGCCACTGATCTATTGGTTTCATATTAGTATTGCATACATTGGATACTTGCTTTTCCATTCTTGTGATACTTTACTAAGAATGTCCTTCAACTCCATCCAGGTAAATATAAGAGGTGTAAAGTCTCCATCCTTCTTATGGCTGAACAGTATTCATGGTATAAATATGCCAGAGTTTATTAAACCATGTATGAGTTGATGGACACTTGGGTTGATTCCATGTCTTAGAGATTGTGAATTGAGCTGCAATGAACATTCTAATACAAATGTTCTTATGGTAACATTATTGATATTTCTTCTTCTGGGTAGATACCTAGTAATGGGATTGCAGGCTCAAATGGAAGGTTTACTTTTAGCTCTTTGAGGATTCTCTGTATTTCTTTCCATAGAGGCTATATTGGTTTCAATATAAAAGTGTTCCTTTCTCTTCACATCCATGACAGCTTTTGCAGCGTTAGGACTTTGTGATATGGGCCATTCTTACTGGGGTTAAGTGATATCTCAGGGTGGTGCGATTTGCATTTCTCTGGTGATTAGGGATGATGAGCATTTTTTGATGTGTTTGTTGGCCATGCATCTGTCTTCTTTAGAGAAGGTTCTGTTCATGTCTTTTGCCCACTGATAAATGGGAGTGTTTTTTCTTTTGTTGTTGGTAAGTTTGAATTCCCTGTAAATTCTAGTTATCGACCTTTTGTTAGTTTTGTAAAATGCAAATATCTTCTCCCATTCTGAAGGCTGTGTATCTTATTGCTAATTTGCAATTTCCTGATGATATATGATGATATCTTTTAGTTTTTTGGTTTTTTTTTTTGTATTTTTTGCAGTTTTTGGCCAGGGCTGGGCTTGAACCCGCCACCTCTGGTTTATGGGGCCAGCGACCTACTCCTTGAGCCACAGGCACTGCCTGATGATATCTTTTAATATGCTTAGTTCCATATGTATATCTTCCTTGATGAGGTATCTTTAGGTTAATTTTATAGTTAGGTTGTTTCCTTACTTGTGAATTTTAAGAGTTCTTTGTGTATTTGAGATAATAGTTCTTTATCAGATGTATCTCTCTTTTTTTATTTATTAAGTTTTTTGTACATAGATCATAAATACATTCATGCCAATTTCAGTGTGTTGATTATTTGTACAAATTGGAGTGCTTACATCATACTAATCAACATAGCTTTCACCTCATTTACCCAATTATAGCATTAGGACATTTGTGTTCTACACATGATAGATCCAACTTGTACTTGCAATGTGTTCCATAATTGTGTCTTGCCCCCTCGGTGGCTGGTCTTTATGTTCTCTTGACACGTTCTTCTGCAGAGCAGAGCTCTTACTTTTAAG
>CAUYPK010062709.1:0-13414 GCA_963574355.1 Loris lydekkerianus | reverse complement strand
AGCAAGGCCCGGCCTGAAACTGCCTCTACCTAGATACAGCCAATGTGGTACCATGCCACTGGCCCGACCCTGTCACTCACCTCTTCCCCCGCCTTCTTTCCCTGCCCCTTCTCCACAATAAAAAAATAAATAAAAATAAATAAATAAATAAATAAAAAATCATAAGGAAGAGAAAACAAACAAACAAACAAAAAAGAAGACCAGCCTGAGCTACAGTGAGACCCCCTATCTTTAAAATAGCTGGGAATTTTATTATAAAGACACTTGTACTAGACTGTTTATCGCAGCTCAATTTACAATTGCTAAAATGTGGAAACAGGCTAAATGCCCTTCAACCCAGGAATGGATTGGCAAGCTGTAGTATAAGTATACCATGGAATACTATTTAGCCATTAAAAAAAAATGGAGATTTTGCATCCAGGCATGGTGGCTCATGCCTGTAGTCCCAGCGCTGTGGGAGGCCGAGGCAGGTGGATTGCTTGAGCTCAGAGGTTCAAGACCAGTATCAACAGCAGTGAGCCAGAGTAAGACCCCATCTCTACTAACAACATCAAAAACAGCCAGACGTTGTGGTGGGTGTCTGTAATCCCAGCTACTGGGGAGGGAAGGGGACAGAGCATCGCCAGACGAAAAAGAAAATGAACAAAAAAGAAAGAGTACTTCAAACGAAGAAGAATGAACAAGCAAGCTGAAATTAAAAATTAAAAAAAAAATTTTTTTTTTAAATGACGATTTTACAGCATTTGTACTAACCTGGATGGAGGTGGAACACATTATTCTTAGTGAAACATCACAGGAATGGAGAAGCATGAATCCTATGTATTCAACTTTGATATGAGGACAATTAATGATAATTAATGACATGGTGCGGCATGGGGGAAGCAGAGATCAGACAGAGAAGGAGGGTGGGGGTAAGGGAAAAGAAAAGAAAAAAAAGAAAAGAAAATAGTGACTAATTCTTACATAAATTGGATTTAATTTTGACCAAAGTACATCATTTAAACATTAATTTTTAATTGAACTTGTTAATTTGTTTTTTAGGATATTGCATCCTCATAAGTGAAATATGTTTGTAATTTTCCTTTATAATAATATATTTTTTCCAATTTTAATATCAGGTGTATCCAGATGAAGTAGAATGATTTTGAAGTATTTCTTCTTTTTCTGTTGTCTATAAGATTTGGCATGATCTGTTTTTTGAAACTGTCTTTTATTTTTATTTATAAATATTAGTTGTCTATTTGTTGAGACTTTGGAAAAAAAATAATAAGAAGTTAACTCATGACTCCATACTGAACCTCAGAGTCAAAGCATTCTATAATAGACATAATCTTATTTGATAATGTGAATGTTACTTTTTTTGCATTATATTATTGCTCAATATTTCATTGCAGCAATCATCTGATTTCTTTTCATTCACTCTTTACGAGGTTTTTATTTCTAGTCCTTATCTTAAACATTGTTATTGTTATTAAATTGTAAGCCTTTTTGATTTGTGAAGGCAAGAAGTGGAAACCAAATAAACACATGTATATGTAAAAAAATAATAATAATAAATAAATAATAGCTGGGGATTGTGGCAGGCACCTATAGTCCCAACTACTTGGGAGGCTGAGCAAGAGGATCGCTTGAGCCGAAGAATTTGAGGTTGCTGTGACTATGACACTATGGCAGTCTACTGAGGGTGACAAAGTGAGACTCTGTCTCAAAACATAAATTAATTAAAAAAAAATCACTCCAGATGATTCTAAAATACAGATAAAATTAAGAACAACCACCAGAAATCAAAGGCAGTTGACAGGCCTCTAAAAACATGGTTATGCTTCCATCCATTGATTCCCAGCAGTTTCTATGGAGATTTTCCTATGAAGTAGCTCATTAGAGCATTGGGTTAGACATTGTAGGAACAAAGTATATTGGGGCTTCTCCTGAAGTTCTGGAGCCAGTCCAGTTCCCAGAAACAGCAATGCAGTGTGTTCCTTCCCACAGGTGCCATCTAACCACCAGGCTCACACAACCTGGCCATTAATGGCCTTGTCCCTCCCTCCCACTTTGGTAGTGGTGAACTTCCAGGAGCCCCCTGCGTGCCACAGTGTCTTTCCTAAAGCTTGGGGTTGTCTAGTACTCCACCTGGGGCACCAGAGTCTACCACGGACAGAAAAGAACATCTTGACAGCTGGTTCACTCACACAATCATCAATCTATAACTGGAGAAGAATGATGTAGCCCTTCAGAGCGTCTTGCCAACTCAAGCAAACAGGGTGTGGCGGACTCACACCCACAAGTATCACCTGTCATTGCCAACTGTAGATTGGGGGACTAACTCACTGTACTCTGTCAGGAAGAGGTGAAAACAGAAGGTCAGCGGTAACCTGAGAGGTTTCATTAAACCTGGTAGTATTTTGTTTATTTTTTAATTAAATCATAACTGTATACATTTATGGGGTACAATGTGATGATTTGATATATAATGTGGAATGCTTAAATCAAAATGATTGACATAAACATCACCTCACTTTTTTTTTATCTTATTTTTTATTTTTAGAGACAGAGTCTCACTTTGTCACCCTCGGTAGAATGCTGTGGCATCACAGCTCACAGCAACCTCCAGCTCTTGGGCTTAGGTGATTCTCTTGCCTCAGTCACCCCAGTAGCTGGGACTGACTATAGGTGCCTGCCACAACGCCCAGCTATTTTTTTTTTTTTGCAGTTTTTGGCTGGTGCTGGGTTTGAACCTGCAACCTCCGGCATATGGGGCTGGTGCCCTACTCCTTTGCATCACAGGTGCTGCCCCCAGCTATTTTTTTTGTTGTTGCAATTTGACCTGGGCGGGTTTGAACCCATCACCCTTGGTATATGGGGCTGGCGCCCTACTCACTGAGCCACAGGCATCGCCCACCTCACCTATTTTTTTGTGGTAAGACATTTATAATTTACTTTTAGTTGGTTTAAAAAAAAAACAAAAACAAAAAACCTGCTAGTACAACCCATTGGCAACTCAGGACCAGTAACTCAGGAACCGATATTAGGTTCTCAGAGACAAGCCCATAAGCCAGCCTCAACACCCTTGGCTCTCAGTAGAGAGGCCAGGTGAGAAGGAACCGGTGGAAAACCTCAGGAAATAGAACAAAACATATTGATTAAGAAATAATTGTTTTTTCTTCCTTTAGGTTCGCACAGCTTGTTCCTGTGCTCTTGGCTACCTGACGTACAATGCAAATGCTTTCCGCGTCCTATTAAAGGAATGCAGAAATAAACCTAATCAGTTCCTTCGTATAACAAATAATATCAGCAGAGATGCAAGTATTAACCCAGCATTTTTAAAGGAATTTCGTATGCAACAAACAGTGGGACTTCCTTCCTTAAGGTATTGTGTCTATACTTGAAGTTGCTGTTGTGAAATTATTGCAGAGGCGATTTTAAGGGTATTTAAAAATAATCAAACAAGAACCATCTTTGATGTGAATATTATCTCTTATATACTGGAGGATAAAACTTCATTCTAAATGTCCATTGGTAAAACCTGTTTTGATTCCAACTTGCACCAGTCTAGGTACAGACAAAAACACAACTGGCCAGAACTATTCACATTTTAGAAAAACTTTTGGAGATTGGTTGCCTCCACATCTGATCTAGGAAGCCATTTAGCAGACTAGGTACATCTGAGAGTGCTGAGACAACAGGACCACCACGTGACTTTGGCATCAAATGGGTCTTCTGGATTTAATCCAAAGCTAGAACAAAATCCCAGGGTGGAACAAATCCCTAGGCCAAATCAGACCCAATGGTTGGAGCCAGGAATTTAGTTGGAAGATTTTGCCTTGGTGTTGCAGTTTCATCATGAACAAGTCTCTGAAAAGGAGAGGAGAATCTCTTTGTTGTGAACATATTTTCTCTTTTTCTGTAGATGTAGCTGAATTACAAGTCTACTGTGCAAGTAGCAATAATCATATTTAGGAAATAGAACTACAACTGGATGATCATAGAGGAGAACAGGATGCAATTGTGTATCATTATATAAAACAATTTTAAGTGTAGAGAATGATGAGTATAACTTTAGAGTCACTTTAATTCTTTGAAAAACTGAAAATCTCTAATTTTTACATGTTAAGCCAGGGAACCTAAATTATAATTGTTACAACTGATGATGTTAAATAATTTTCATTGGCTTTAAACATTAATTAATTTAGGATAAAGTAGTAATATTTTACAGTCACTAGTCTATATGGCAACTTTGTGGGAATCACAAAAACATGCCCACCAAAAAAAGAGAATTATGTCCCTTTTTTGGACCTATTTTCTTCAAAACCCAGGTGAAGCGTCTCTTCTCTGTGACACTTTCCCCGAACACTTCAAGCAGATTTAACAGTCCAAATGTTTGAAGTACGTAAGTGACTGACTTCATATAAAGTACCTATAGGTAGCATGTATAGTTAGTATGGGTAACATGAATTTGGCCATTAGTCACTGAACATGGTACCTGGAATAAGTCTTCCGATATTTCCTCACATATTTTTTTCTTGGTGTACTGTATCTTCATTTATTTTATTATTTGATTAAAATGTTTTCCTTTTAGTCTGGAGAAGAATGGAGGACCATCCATAATTCCTGTCTTTAAAAAAGGTAATTTTCCTTTTATTTCTGAGGTAGCCTCTAGTGCTGACACTTTGTAATTCTGTGTTCTGTCTCTTTAAAATTCAAAATATAGGCTGGGAACTGTGGCTCATACCTGTAATCCTAGCACTCTGGGAGGATGAGGCAGGATGATCTCTTAGCTTAGGCGTTCCAGACCAGACTTGAGCAAGAATGAGACCCACTTCCATTAAAAAGTAAAATTAGCTGGGTATCATGATTCATTCCTGCTGTAATCAGTCTCAGCTATCTGGGAGGCTGAGGCAGGAGGATCACTGGAGCCCAGGAGCTTGAGATC
Organism: Loris lydekkerianus; assembly: GCA_963574355.1. Classification (NCBI taxonomy): domain Eukaryota; kingdom Metazoa; phylum Chordata; class Mammalia; order Primates; family Lorisidae; genus Loris; species Loris lydekkerianus. The sequence continues at coordinate 8,484 of CAUYPK010062709.1, read as the reverse complement.
ACAGTGAGTTATAATTATGCCACTACACTTTTATCTAGGGCAAAAGAGTGAGACTCTGAGAAAAAAAAAAAAAAAAAAATAGAGGCTATCCATAAAAGGATTATCTGTAAACTTTTCTAACACCATGTTCCCAAATATATTCCTATTTAGAAGCCCATGTGACAGAGAACCCTTTTCTTACTTTGCTTTTACTCAAGCTATGAGCATAGAAATGTCATTAAATTATGATCCTGCTATTGTTTCACATACAGTTTATCTACTTATAACTTCTTAGAGCAAAGACTACATTTTTTCCACTGATACTCTGTATAGTTTTGTATATCATTGGCAAATGATATACTTAGGTGGACTAGGTCTGTAGAGATCAAGGTCCAGATCTTACAATATTACTTATCCCTGCCTATTAGACATTCATGAGGGAATGAAATATCTTATTAATTTTTATGTATATACTTAGTGCTGTTCATATGTACTTATATATGACCAAAATCAATTTTACTTGGTATGTTATAAAAATCAAGGATGGATATTTCAGAAATAAATATCCATTTTCTGGGGTCACAAACAGAAAGGAGAAGAATAGAGAGTCCGTAAAAGGAGAGGAAAGAATTTCGTTTATTTAGGGAACAGCTGAGGGAAGGCAAGTATATGTGGAGGCTGTAGTTCTGAATATCATGGGTAGAGGAACATCCATTTTTTGTATAGCTTCTTTAATGTACATAATTTACACCAAAGGATAAAGTCAGTCTCACTCTTCATCACTTAAATACTGGTTTCTAAACAACAATCTGTGTACCAGTAATGGTCTAATAAGGTTTTTACAAGTTTGTGGTTAACATAAGACAAAATAAGGACAATGTAGTGAGTTTCTGATAAAATTCATTTCATTCAATGTCAAGTCCATCATTTTGAGATAATGCTTTTTACACTTTTTTAATGTTAAAATATCCTTTATTTTACAAAGGGATGTTTAAAGTAGTTAGCATTTGTTCTTTTATTGGTACATGATAAAAATGTCGTTGTGGTCCCCATAAATTTTGGGCTCCAACTTCTAAAAGTCTAGAAGCTACTAATCTATTTTCATAGCATGTTTTAGTTATGTAAAGAAAATGGAGGTTCGTCCCAGCACTTGGGAGGCTGAGGCAGGTGGATTGCCTGAGCTCACAGGTTCAAGACCAGCCTAAGCCAGAGTGAGACCTCCTCTCTAAAAGTAGCTGGGTGCTGTGGTGGGCACTATAGTCCCAGGTACTTGGGAGGGTGAGGCAAGAGAATTGTTTAAGCCCAGGAGTTTGAGGTTGCTGTGAGCTATGATGTCACAGCACTCTACCAAGGGTGACAAAGTAAGACTCTGTCTCAAGAAAAAAAAAAAAAAATGGAGGTTGGGCATGGTGACTTATACCTGTAATCACTCTGGGAGGACAAAGTAGGAGCTCAGGAATTTGAGACCAGCCTACCTAAGAGTGGGATGCCAGCTCTCCTGCAAATGAAAAAAGCAGCTGGGCATAGTGGCAAGCACCTATAGTTCAGCTACTCAGGAGGCTGAGGCAGGAGGACTGCTTGAGCCCAGGAGTTTGAGGTTGCAGTGAGCTATGATGATGCCACTGCACTCTAGCTGGGTTGAGAGAGTGAGACTCTGCCACACACACACAAACACAACTATACAGAAGTGGAAGGAATGAGACTATACCTAGGGTATCCAGGGCTTAGGTTTAAGAGAGAGTTTTAATTGCAGCTCTTTAATTTTTAGGGATAGAGCACCGAAGAAAATCAAAACCTAAAATTCAACCAAGAGATTCTTATACCTTAATACCTCCTGTAACTAACTTCGTTGGACTCTTCAAAGCAACACAAAAGACCAAAGTTTCCCATAATGTTTTTTCTTTTTCATCTGCAATTCCATCAGATATCATAAATGTTTCAAGGCCAAGAATAGTGTTTTTGAACCAACTTGGGAAACACATACAGAAAGCCAACCAGGAACCTGCTGAAGGCTAATAAAAGCATTTTAGTCTTGAGCAATCTTTTAAAATGGTTTTTATTTTTAATTATATTAAAATGGATACAACATAATTGAGCAATCTTTTTGAACAGAAGTTATTGATATTGAGGCTAAACAGATTTTCCTTAGCATATCTCCCAGAGCTTAACATCAGATCAGAGTTTCAAAAAATAAGTAGGATTTCTGTAATAGAATGAGTGCACTTAAACCTACTGAAATTTATCAGTTGATATGAGTAATATAAGTGTGTTATGTTGTGTACATACATATATATATAAATACCAAGAGTTAAAAACAATTTTAAACTGGTATGCTGAGCTAAAGTAGTCTGATTCAAAGTTGCCTACATGTTAGCACTCATTCTAATAACTCAAGATATTTAATAATAAAGACTACAAATGCATGAGGCTTCTAAGTCTGAACTGCATATCTTTAAAAATAAAATCTGAAATTATTGCCCATCAAAGTATGGCTAAAAAAATGTGGCCACCAGTGTTCATTTCTTTCTTTTTCCCTTTCCCTGTTTCCCTTTCCTCCTTTCTTTTATCTATCTCATCAGGGGTGTCCAACTCAAGGCCCACAGGCTGCATGCTGCTTTTGTGAGGACCTTTATGCTTATCTGTGGTATCAGATATCATGAATGTATGCATGGACCTCTTTTCTTGCTAATCAGCTTTCAAAAGTATTATGTATTTAATGTATGGTCTAAGACAACTCTTATTTTCCCAATGTGCAGCAAAGAAAAGAACCCACCCATAATTCTATTTATTTATTTGTAATTTTAGAGACAAGGTCTGGCTATGTTGCCCAGGTTCTTCTCAAACTCCTGGCCTCAAATGACTCTCCTGTTTCAGTCTCCTGCATAGCTAGGATTACAGGCCCAAGCCACCACATCCAACCTTCCATATATACAGAGAATGTCTTTGGTTTGCAGCTGGAAGGATGATATTCTTTGTGGCTTAGAATCATATGATGTCGGGGCAGCACCTGGGAAGCTGAGATAAGAGAATCACCTAAGCCCAGGAGTTCAAGGTTGCTGTGAGCTCTGATGTTACAGCATTCTACCAAGAGCGACAAAGTGAAACTGTCTCTAAAAAAAAAAAAAAAAAAAAAAAAAAAGGGCGGCGCCTGTGGCTCAGTGAGTAGGGCGCCAGCCCCATATGCCAAGTGTGGCAGGTTCAAATCCAGCCCCGGCCAAACTGCAATAAAAAAATAGCTGGGCACCTGTAGTCCCAGCTACTTGGGAGGCTAAGGCAAAAGAATCGCTTAAGCCCAGGAGCTGGAGGTTGCTGTGAGCTGTGTGAACTCTACCAAAGGGCCATGAAGTGAGACTCTGTCTCTATTAAAAAAAAAAAAAAAAAAAAAAGAATCATATTGATACAGGATTCCACCACTCAGTGTTAGACAGGATGCTCCCCCATTCTCTAGGTCCAGGTGAGCTCAGAAGTCAGACCCCCATTTCCAGGCACAAGCAGAAGCAGACTGCCTTTTTCGGGACACACCCTCTAGACTCTGATAAGATCATGAACAAAGCAGCCTGTGATGGTTTTTTGGGTGGTTCCACCTTGGATGTGAGTACACACCCTAATCCTTTCTCAGGGACAAAGACTGTAAAGGACCTGACAACCTCACCCCAGTGAAGGAGGAACTACATTCATTCATTTGTTAATGCACTCACTAACTTTGAAGAGATGTTTTTCCATCTACCAATTGCTGACCACGTGTAATCCTCTAGACTTAAGACTCCTAGATAAAAGAGCCCATGTGGAGACTCCAGAGAGAGTTCTTCAGTTCTTTCCCCCTTCCAGAAGCTCTAGTGCTTTTCTGTATTCCTTTCTAACTTCTAATAAAAGTCCTATCTTACCACTGATCTGTGGTCCGTGGGTTCATTCCTTGAATCCCTGAGACCAAGGACCTACTCAAGAGTGAAATTCCGGTATCAATATGATGTCTTTGCTCAAAGAACAGTTTCCAACAGGTTCAATTATTTGTTCTTCTAGTTCTAGTTTACAGCTACACAGAGAGCTGTGATACAAAAGCAAGCCAGGTTTCACCGTGTCCTTTAAAGCCTTGCTTTTTCTTCATCCATTTTGCTCAAGTTTCCTCCATTCAGTCTGAGGGTCTTGCTATAATCCATTCTTTACCTAGACTGTAGCAACCATTGAACACTTACGTTAATTAACAGTTATTTTTCCCAACATGTCTTAATACAATGTAATGATGGTGATGATGGTAAGTAACTCCGTGATCTTAGGACTTTGTATGTGCCAGTCCATAGCCTGTGTTCTTAAGCACTGGGAAATAAGATATCTCTTTAATACTCAAATTTAACTCTAATTACCTTAGAGGCAATTAGAGGGAAAATGGCACATCTTATACTAACAAGGGATAAATAATTAATTCATTTTTTAAAAATGTTATTATTAAATCATAGCTGTGTACATTAATGCAAGCATGGGGCACCATACACTGTTTTTATAAACCATTTGACATATTTTTATCACACTGGTTAACGTAGCCTTCCTGGCATTTTCTTAGTTATTATGTTGAGACATTTACATTCTACATTTAGTAAGTTTCACATGTACCCTTGTAAGATGCACTAGGTGTGGTCCCACCAATCACCCGGGATAAATAATTCAAATAAGAAACTATATCACTTACTCAACATTATTAAGGATAAGAATTCATATAAAAAAGAATTTATATCAATGGACATATTAAGCTTTGGAAAATGTAAAAAGCCTCAAGATACAGAGCAGTGGTTCTCAATCTGTGGGTCGCGACCCACAGGAACTATATTAAAGGGCCACGGCATTAGGAAGGTTGAGAACCACCGATATAGAGGATTTCAATTAATTTGGCTGCCTTTAGCAGTGTATATTATAAGATACCTTTGTCACATATGTTTGCCAATATAGAGTTCAACATTCTCCTTTACTTTTCCTTTCCTTCTCTCTCTTCCATTTCTTCTTTCCTTTTCCCTACCTTATGCCTAAGGACTGAAAGGCCTAGGTATGGAAGGCTTCCAGAACTTGCCTATTTTCCTTATCTGTACTTTTCCTTATTTTTATCATGAGCTCAATTTTGACATGTGTGATTATAAAACGTGGAATAATTTTTAAACTTTGAAATTTAAAAAACTCAAATAATACTATCCCTATTTAAATAATACCTATAATAGTGGGGAAAAATTTGGTAAATTTTCTTTTTTTTTTTGCAGTTTTTGGCCTGGGCAGGGTTTGAACCTGCCACCTATGGCATATGGGGCCGGTGCCCTACTCCTTGAGCCACAGGTGCTGCCCTAAATTTTCTTTCCATAGTTTATATATACTCTATTTTATTTTTATTTATTTATTTTTTTGAGACAGAGTCTCATTATGTCACCCTTGGTATAGTGCCCTGGTGTTACAGCTCACAGCAACCTCAAACTCTTGTGCTGAAGCGATTCTTCTGCCTTCCAAGTAGCTGGGACTACAGGCACCTGCCACAATGCCTGGCTTTTTTTTGATTGCAGTTATCACTGTTGTTTAGCAGGGCAGGGCTGGGCTTGCACCTGCCAGCTTTGGTGTATGTGGTCAGCGCCCTACTCACTGAGCTACGGGTGCTGAGCCTGTACTTTGATTATTATAGAGTATAGCCACAGGAAATAATTACACTTTTCTGTGAATTCAGATTCAGATACAGAATGCAAATTGAAATGTAAAATGTGAATTTACAACTAATAGTTTCTTTTAAATAATATGTACTAACCAAGTCTATCAAACCTACAGAGCAGTTTCACATTAAAAAATGCAAAGCTTTAAGGTGGCACCTGTGGCTCAGTGGGTAGGGCACCAGCCCTATATAATGAGGGTGGCAGGTTTGAATCCAGCCCCTGACAAACTGCAACAAAAAGCCAGGCATTGTGGTGGGCACCTGTGGTCCCAGTTACTCGGGAGACTGAGGCAAGAGACTCGGCCTAAGCTCAGGAGTTGGAGGTTGCTGGGAGGTGTGACACCACAGCACTCTACTGAGGGTGATAAAGACTGCCTCTTAAAAATAAAAAAATAAAAAGCAAAGCTTTATCAATATTGGCTATTTTCATATGTTACCTCATATATGATTCTATTTTTTATTTCTAGGATAAAATGGATGATCACAAAGTAATACTCTATGATCATAATTCTGAAAACAAATTTACCTATGAAACTTTCCAAAAGGCAAATCACCTTTAAGATAGAATTCAAATGAGAAAAGTTTCTTTTTTTTTTCTTAGAGACAGAGTCTCACTTTGTCGCCCTTGGTAGAGTGCTGTAGTGTCACAGCTCACAGCAACTCCAATTCCTAGGCTAAGGCGATTCTCTTGCCTCAGCCTCTCAAGTAGCTCGGACTACAGGCGCCCACCACAATGCCTGGCTATTTTTTTTGTTGTTGTTGTTGCAGTTTGGCTGGGCCTGGTTTGAACCCGCCACCCTTGGTATATGGGACTGGCACCCTACCCACTGAGCCACAGGCACCGCCCAAAAGTTTCCATTCCATATATATATATATATATATATATATATATATATATATATAGAGAGAGAGAGAGAGAGAGAGAGAGAGAGAGAGAGAGAGAGACAGACAGAGACAGACAGACAAGAGCCTCAAGCTGTTGCCCTGGGTAGAGTGACCTGGCATCACCACTCACAGCAACTCCTGGGTTTAAGGGATTCTGTTGCTTCGGCCTCCTAAGTAGCTGCCACAGGCATCAGCCACAAGGCCCCGGCTATTTTTTGGTTGCAGCTGTCATTGTTGTTTGACGGGCCTGGGCTGGATTCGAACTTGCCAGCTGAGGTGTATGTGGCTGACACCTTAGATGCTTAAGCCACAGGCACGGAGCCCCATTCTATATTTTTATCATTAACTCCAAATTTCTCAATAATACAAGTCATTGATTAGAAAGTTCACACCCTACCCCAGTACAGATGATGCAGTATAAACCTTTACTGGTAAAATCCTTCAGAGGACATTAAACAGTCAGTAGCATCATCCTTATATTCAAAGGACAAAACATAATAGTTATTTTTATCTAGCCAGACCTAAAGTGATAAACATGATACTTGCCATATAACCTTTGACATTAAAAAAAAAAATCCCCTACTTTTTCATCTTACTTATTTTCATCTGATTAAATACAACTTCTAAAATAATGCATGTGGTCATTTAAAGAGCACAATACATACTTGAAGAATTACTTATGTCAAACGTTTTTTATTTTATTTTATTTTTTTGAGACAGTCTCAAACTGTCACCCTGTGTAGTGCTATGATGTCACAGCTTACAGCAACCTCCAACTTTTGGGCTTAAGCAATTCTCTTGCCTCAGCCTCCTAAGTAGCTGGGACTACAGGCACCCACCACACCACCAGGCTATCTTTTTTGTTGTTGCAGTTGTCATTGTTATTCTAGCCAGCCTGGGCAGGGTTCAAACACACCAGCCTTGGTGTATGTGGCTGCCGCCCTACCACTGAGCTATGGGTACCACCCTATGTCAAATGTCTTAAATATCAAATTAGATGCATTTTGAAAAATATTTCGACAGTCCATTTATTTCAGAGAGGATACCTAATAGCATAAATTTTGAAATTAATTAACATATTCTGTTACAGCTTTTGTCTCTATTTAGAATTTTGTGGTTTGCTACATTGTTGACCTGGCTACCTTTCTAAAACTGGTCTCATAATAGAAATTAGGCTCATGTTTCTAAAGGATTCAAAAAATAGCTTTTATCCTGATTTGAGAAAGAGGAGAATGATCTAGGCCTGTATATTATGGGGCCAGGATTCAGGAGAATCACTGTCCTCCTTCCAGGATTTTTTCTTTCTGTCAACATCTGTTCATTCTTTCCCCACAAAATGTTTTACTTTAGTTTTTTCTTTTTTGAGATAGTCTCACTTTGTCACCCTGGGTAGAGTGCTGTAGCCTCACAGCTCACAGCAACCTCAAACTTCTAGGCTTAAGTGATTCTCTGGCCTCAGCTTCCCAAGTAGCTGGGACTACAGATGCCTGCCACAATGCCTGCCTATTTTTAGAGATGGCATTTCACTCTTGCTCAGGCTGGTCTTGAACTTGTGAGCTCAGGCAATCCACCCACCTCAGCCTCCCAGAGTACTAGGATTACAGGCATGAGCCACCGAGCCTGGCTACTTTAGTTTTTATTTTTATTTTTTGAGACAGAGTCTCAAGCTGTCCCCCTGGGTAGAGTGCCATGGCATCACAGCTCACAGCGACTTCCAACTCCTGCCTCAAGCGATTCTCCTGCCTCCGCCTCCCAAGTAGCTGGGACTACAGGTGCCTGCCACAATGCACGGCTTTTTTTCAGTTGCAGCTGTCATTGTTGTTTGGCAGGCCTGGGCTGGATTCGAACCAGCCAGCTCAGGTATATGTGGCTAGTGGCTTTGCTGCTTGAGCCACAGGCACCGAGCCTAGTTTTTATTTTTTAATTTAGTTATTTTTTTAGAG
>CAUYPK010062706.1:0-30348 GCA_963574355.1 Loris lydekkerianus | reverse complement strand
TTAAAAGTAGAAAAAAATGAACAGCATCAATGTATAGGGTACAAAATTCTCCATCGATCAGTATATACCACGACACAGTAGAATAAATATTTATTGAGATATGGAGCTACAAAAACACATGACATTAAAACGGACAAAACTTTTGAAACAACCTAATATATCTAAATGTACTTAATTTTTTCGTAACGCCTAAAGAAAATAAATGACATTTGCATATCTTGATAAATGAACAGTCTCTAAGTTATCCTGTTTAAATAAAAAATTCTTACAGATCATATGGAGCAGGGAGAAAAAAAGTAAAAGGAACAGATAATTTGCTTCTGTGGAGATGTGTGTATACAACATGTCTCCCTCCTTGCACACACACACCCCCTCCCCATATAAACATACATACACACTCACACATCTACTCACACATCTATAGATAGATGGGCGAATGGGTATAAAAGAAGCTATTGGTAGCACTTATCTCTGAGGACTGGGAGTAAGGACTGTTAGAAAGGAGGTGTTAGTGTGTATGGGAGTTGTTATTTATTTATTTTTTGTGCTGTTTGAGTTTTTTACAGTGTAAACATTGTTTCTCATAATCATAAAATTTTAGAAATTTATATTAAGGTCTAATTATTCTTCCTTTTTAGGAATCAGCCCAGGAAAGTGTTATTACTCGAGATATTCATCGTACATTTCCTGCACACGATTACTTTAAAGATACTGGAGGAGATGGTCAGGAATCGCTTTATAAGATCTGCAAGGTAGGGGTCTCTATCTCACTTTTTCTAAATTATTAGAAAGCCATTTAAGGATTTCTAAGGAACATTTAGGAATCTAAAGAAATTTTAAGAATCCATTTAAGATTTTTAGATTTTTTTTCTGTCTTCTTTTCTTTTTTGCACTACGCTGTGTTCCCTGCTCTACACACACACACTACCAGAGCTTCAGTACTGAGCCCAGAAGGTGACTTTTTTGGCGGTGTACTCCCTACCTCCATGTGAGGGAGGAGGCAAGAGGTGCTGCGTAGCCTCAGCTTTGTTCTCCTGCTGACAGCAAAGGAACAGAAGGTCCTCTTAGGCTATGTTGTGAAGGCTCAGAGGAGTTCTCAGGTGACTCTCCCCTTTTGACAAGATAATACAGCATTTGTCTCAATTTTTTTTTGACAATAGGCGAGTGTAAGAATCAATGTGGAGCCTATTATTGAATACTGACGAGTTCTCTGATAGGGTTGATATATTCTGAGCTACATCACACCATGCATCTTTGGGCAGATTTTGAAATCTTTCTTCTTCCTCTATATTAATTGGCCTAGGGGAAAAAAATGTTTTCTGTTTTTCACTATATGTGCTCTGCTTAGATACAAAAGAGTCTGTTTCTGTCAGTGGAGAATAGCTATTAACTTATTAATTTCTCAAGGTTATATCAGAAATGCAGAATGAAGTGTTTGTTTCTTTGTTTCTTCCTATCATTCTGCTAGAGGTTGTTAGTGACTAGTGAAATACATAAAAATTTGCTACTATTATAGGGAAAAAGGCAAATACCATGGTCCATTTATAAGTTTGATAATCAGTTCCTGACTAGTCAAATTTAGTCTTTTTAATGAGTAGCAAATATTAGCAAGTAGGTAGTCAGAAGTATACTGAAAAATTTATTTCATTTTATATTTATTATTTAAAAAAGCAAGCTCGTATAAAAGCAATCACCTACATATTCTAACCAAGTAGGTTTGATGTTTAATTCTACAAATGGCACAGCTTTCATTAAAGTCCTTCTTGAGTGTTGGTGGTTTTGCTCTCTGCCTGTTTCTGACTTTCTTTCTGTCATATTTTTTATCTAACACATTTTGTAAGATTATAAATGCACACTGATCAGAAAATCTATTTTTATATGACTATATCATTCAGAGCTAGAAATACATAAGTAACTTAAAATTTGAGAATATACTGATCTCTGAAAAGTGATACATTATCCACATTAAAAAGTACCAAAGCCTATTGGACAATGCCAAAAAATGTTCAGTATATCTATTATATGCTTGTAAAAGGCAAAGGTATTTATTTAAAATCTTTTTCTGCCACTTTGAAATTCTACAAGCTAATTAAATTCTGGCTTGTGTAAAGAAGCTAGGAAAATTTATATAGTTTCTAAGTTTATTTAGAAGGGTCTGACTTATGGCATATGGAAAAACATTTTTCCCCTAGCAGTTAGTATATTTTCAGCTTGTCAGTGATTTTCCCTTCAGTTTTTCTCTGATTGATACTAGACTTTCTTCATATAACTAAAACAGATGGTTCTAATGTGCTTGCAGCTTCTGACTTAAAATTTTGCTCCATTGTAGTAAAAATAGTATTTGCCTCATTATATAATATTTAGAAGGGAACTATCTGAACCATTACTAAACACAAAAATAATAGTTAAATATGCCACCTTTAAAAAGTTGGTACTCTTTGCTTGGAATTGCAAATAATAATCTAACAATAAGTTCTTTAGAAAATATTTATTAGTACATTTACACAGCTCTTATAGCTATTTTAGGTCATCAGTATATATTTTACTACACGATTAGATTATTTTAAAGCTCTTTCTGAGAAGAATATATAAAATGCAGATCTAAGATACTTTATTATTGACAAGTAACTTAAATTACACAATTTTGTGCAGATGTGGAAAACAAAGTCATATTCCAGATAATAAATGGAAGTTGTTAAGGCTTTTAATATTGTATTAAAATATGTGTACATATAAATAATTTCCCAACAGTTTTGGGAAGATAAGATAATGGAGATAAGCAGAGATGTATGTTGATTTCCACGTTTTTTGGGGTCCTACTTGGTTTGTGACTGACACAATTCCTTTTCCTTCTAATCTGCTATTGTTTAATAGTCTAGTGTTCATGCCAGGAAACCTTAGATGGTGGTAATACAGCACTTGTCATAAACTCATAAATAGGATAGTATACTTATGAGTAATTTAGAATTAAGTATTCTTCTCAAGCTTCTATATTTACTCTTCTTTCCTGTTTGTTTCTAATTTGAGCTGTAGTCTTTTACTTTATGGTTCCCACACCATATCCCCCAAATCTGCTATGTGTAACCTTTATGCCACTGAATGCAATCTATTCCTAACATTACTATTTCTAGTATAATAACTAAATAATGCCTTATACTTAGCATATTGCTAAGTTGAGTTTGCATCTGTGTATCCTGCATAGAACTGGATAAACAGTAATACACTGATCCTACGTCAGCCACTTGTTATATAATCTATAAATAAGGACAGTTTTGCTTTTTCATTACTGATGCTTAATCTTTTTCTTTTTTTGTACTATTGCACTGACCACAACCTCCAATGTAGTGTTAAAGAGAGGCAATGATAGTAGATATCCTTTTCTTGCTCCTGATTTGAAAAGAAATATATCTAATGATTTACTACTAAGAATGGTGAATGTTATTCACATCAGCAGCACAATTATAGGCCTTTTAAAAAATACAGCGCCTTCCATATGTTAAAATATTTTCACATTTTGCAGAGTACTTTCACATATATTTCCTCACATATTTCTGACAATTCCTTATCCCTCAAGTCTATACTAGAGTTACAATATGCTGTGCTCTTAAATTGAGCAGAAATCAATTCTGGTTTCAAGGATACAACAGTTTGACTTTGTAGTTGAAAAGTTTTCTTGGCTTCGGTGAAATGAGAAATGATCTAAACTGTCAGATTAGAGGGAAGACTGTTAAAAACTTGCTGTCATGTTTTAATGGTCCTGTCAATTCCAGTTTTGCCTCTTAATATCTTTTTCAGAGTAGGAGGAAATCAAAATGGTTCAAAGCTTCTTCTGTTGTCATAAATTTACATGGGGAGAGTTGAGCTGAAAGTATAATGGGAGAGAATCTGTAAGTTTCTGTAAATGAAAAGGTTTTGCAAACATAGTTTTCTGCAATTGAAAGGTTTCTACAAATGAAAGGTTTGGTCCTTTGTTCTTTCCTTCACTGTCTTTCCTATTAGTTAGGTCAATAGCATATTTAAAAGTATATTCTTGAAAGAAGGAAAAATGTACTACCACTTGAAGTATCTTTGGCACTTGTATAATTTTCCATATGATATAAAAATCTGTTTTAAGTTGGGAGACAGGTTGGTATAAACAGATTGCACTGGGTACCAGGAGGTCTGGTTTTAGTTTTTATTCTTCCACTAAGCTGGTCTAAGACATTGAGAAAATTACTTTTTGGATTTCCTTATCAGTAAGGATATGGGGTCTGATAAGACTAGTCTAGTTCCGATTTGCTATGATGCTAAGTATTTAACTTTTTTTCTTGAAATACAGATGTCTGAAGAATGTAATAGTTAAGTCTTATATCACTTATTAGCACTGTTTGTTAATACCACGGCCATAAGGGGGTCTCCTTTAACTCGAAGACTTTTCCTGGATTTATGTTACTGTTTTGAGTTTGTCACATCAAATGGAGCCCAGCTAGTGGTTTACAATGTGTATCTCTTTATAAGACCTAAGACCAGTCAGTCATAGTAAACAGGTAAAATATTATTCACAACAGTATAGACTGAAGTGACTTTTTGTTATACAATTTAATTTGTGCATATTGCTTTTTCTAATTTATTGATTAGAGAAACTGCTTTCCGAAGAAGAGGATACTGCTGTGAATTTAATAGGTGGGATTAAATATATTACAGAGAGATCAATACCTTTATTGATCTAGATTAATAATTTTGATAGTATAATGGTTTGAGCAAGGACAAAAATAAGCTTAACCCTTGTTTTATCAAATATTTTTATCAAAAAGATTGGATTTATTATAAAAGCCAGAAAATTTAAGGTGCTATTTTGATACTAGTGAGTGATCTGGAGAATTTTGAAGAATATAAATGATTATTAACACGTAATATGAGATATTATGTATTATTTATTTTGTTTTTAAAATGAGATATTATATATTACTTATTTTGTTTTCTAGACTTAGTGGAAAACCTCAAACAATATAAGTAACACTATATAAGGAGTATTTGGAGTTATGGGATGAGTTATTTTTCACTTAGTTGATATTATTTTCAATACATTTTCCAGCTATTTGACTAGTTTTAATTCAACCCTCTTTCTTGGTTGCCTGAATGAGCCCCAGTTTAAATGGTAGCATTTTTTAACAAATGATAGTCCAGTATTCTTTTGCTAAGGTGAAAGAGAAGCAAGCCTAACTCCATTTTGATATAATTCTCTTTCCTAAGAATCAGTGGGAAGGCAAACTGGGCCTGATTCCATTCTGTTGTTTTGTTAAATTTTATTGCATTTTAAGAAAAACCAGTTCTGCTTGCCTCCCCACCCATTGCATGGTATTTTAAGTGTACCTGATTAGAACTGTTAGAATTATTAGTATTGTGTACAAAGTCACTAACTACTTTTGTGACAACAACCCTCGTGATTATGTTAAGGTAGTCTTCGTGCCATCTGTATATGATATGGAAATGGTAAGATAGCAAGTTTGACTCCACTTTACTGTTTACTCCTTTTCTGTTATGTTCCATTACCTTCGAAACTATTTCCTCTTGTTTGCCCTCCCATTGTATAATTGTGAATGCATTTAACTAAAATCGTTAGTGATGTAAGTTACTGACTGCACTAGTGAATATATCTTTGGTGATTGTCGCTTTTTGTGATCATGCTGTTTATAACCCCCACCTGTGCATCCCCCTCCCTACACTATCTTGGGACATTGTAGATTGTATTTGTTTTGTAAAAAGAATTATTTAAGAGCTCTCGTGATCATAGCATTGTAAACTGACTAAGCCGCCTTATCCTTGTGATTTCCCCTAACTGCTGTTTTATAAGCTTGCTTGCCCCCTGGAAAAATTTTGCCTTATAAAAGTCATAGCCTCAGGCAACTTGGTGCTGCTCTCAGAAACCCCATGTTGAGACACTGAGGCAGTCGCTGGCCGGCTCTTCCTTTGAGCTACAGGGGCTGCCCCATATGTGTTTTTGAATCAAATATACCCAAAAGGATTTAGTTTGGAACAGTACCTTGGGGGAATCAGGAAGTCCTTGGAGAATTGAACAGATTTTTTTTTTATTCTCTGTATACCTCCTCTCTCCCTTGAGTTTCTAGTGAGCTGCTTTGAATTATGGCAACCTTCCAAACATAGATTGCTGAGGAATCTTTTGAGTCCCTGGGGTCACCTACTTTGCCAGCACATCTTAATGAGGAGGGAATTAAGTGGTTTCAGCAGATCTTTAAGGACAGCAGGGTAGTCTCAAAGCGAATTATCTTCCTTAAAGAAAAATGGATTCTTGTAAGTCTTGTAAGACTTGGAGAATCATCCTAGTGTTTTGACCAATATAATCACAATAATAATAGTAGAGACTTGTGAAACTGTGTGGTTTTATGTAGGGATCATGGGGATACCTGCCCTTTTCTGTGATTGGTTTACTAAAAGATTAGCTCACAATTATGGTAGGTTAATAAGAGAAAGGGTTATTTCCAAAAACCATGTTGATGGGGGGAACCACAAGAAAGATTACCCTATGTCTCCCTGATGGTCAGAGATCTTTATAGATGCCTTTTAGAAGGGAGTGGGGAGGATGTGGAAAGTATAGGTGTAGTAAGTGGTTGCTAGGTGGTGATGTGTAGGAAGAACACAGATTGATTTGTAAATTAACCTGAGAAACAGGTACTGTACTTTATTTTATTTTATTTTATTTTATTTTATTTTATTTTATTTTATTTTATTTTATTTTATTTACTTACTTATTTTAGAGACAGGGTCTCACTTTATCACCCTCGATAGAGTGCCCTGGCATCACAGCTCACAGCAACCTCCAACTCCTGGGTTTAGGTGATTCTCTTGCCTCAGCCTCCTGAGTAGCTGGGACTATAGGTGCCTGCCACAACACCTGGCTATTTTTTTGTTGCAGTTTGGCCGAGGCTGGGTTTGAACCCACTACCCTCGGTATATGGGGCCGGCACCCTACTTACTGGGCCACAGGCGCTAGGTATTTCAAAATATTGCAAGAAGACGAGGCCCAGTGGAGAGAAACAACACCCAAACACTATGTTTTAAAGAGGCTTTATTTCAGCTGGCAGAGTGGCGGCAGACCCAGAGTCCCAAAATGGTTGTGCTCCCAGACTGGCTCAGTCTTTACCTTTTGATACCCAGTCAAGTTCTGTCCCAGGGGTACCTTTCTTATTGGTCAGTTTTGAATCAAGCTGGAAAAGCTGACTTGGCTTTTACAGAACCATGGGCTTCTACAGAAGCGGAAGCAAGTGTTAGTTTCCAGGTTCCAGAAAGTTAAGTTTCTATAAATTCCTAAGTGCTGAGTTACCATGGGGAGGATCTCTTAGATGTATCCTTAAGGGTTCCTCGAGAAGAACTCTGTTCCCTTAGACCTTACTTTTTCCGGGGATCTTCTCTCATTACCCCCCTTTTGAGACTCCAGATATATTTTAATTTGGGATCTCCCTATCAGCTTGCCCCTGCAGGAGCTGGTAGTGTTTCATATAGAACAGTGTGATAAGGTCTTTTTGTTTTATTTTTTGACATCTATCCCAATTATCCAGCACATAGCCCTGACTACTAGTGGGAGAAGACAGAGAATGATTACGCTAACTCTGATGATGACTTGTACTCTTTTTAGTAAGGTTTTTAAATTTTTTAAGGGTTGAAAACTTGTCTTTTTATAGGTTTTCACAGATTTATCATTCCAAGTCTATACCAAGACATGGGTCAATGTCTGTTTTTGTTTTTTTTTTTAATCATACCTCATGTGATTTTTACTTGGTTATTAATTTGGAAGACTAGCTCCAAAGGTTACACTGACCCACAGAGCAATCTGTCACTGCTATTCTTTTTTTGACCACATTATATCTTTGCTGCAGTCCTCACTGTCTCAGGTGCCTTTTGTCTCACATTTTCACCTTTCACATTCGACCTTACACCACTTTTCTGCAAAATCTAAGACACAGAGATATTTCTGATCTGTGTGGTACAGTTTCTTTCTCATCTCCTTCTGCCGCAGCACCTTCGCATGGCACTGCAGACGTTAAACTCCAGAGTCACCTGGCTCAGCTTTCCTATTTTCCTGGTCTGGACTAGCATTCAGATTTCAGGGACTGTGACTCCTCTCCGGTCCTCTACTGAGGCCTTAATTGTAGTCTGGGGGACAAGGGGGCTCTGGGGTGTTGTAATATACATAGAGGTTTTCACCTTTCTCTGTGTCACATATTGAGTATTATATCAGATTATGAGTGCAAGTGTCCTTGTGGGTGCCTTCACATTCATAAAAACTCTAAAAGGGGCACAATTTGTTCTTAGTGGTGTGGATGTACAGATCACAATCCTTTCCCAAAGACCAATTAAGACAAGTTGTGTGAGGAATTTCCTCAGGCTTCAGCTGTGTGTTAACCAGCCAGCTGCCAGTATGTGGATGGAGCAGAGGGCATGTTGATGGCCTCAAAAGTTACCTTGCAGGAGTTGTCTTTATCTGTTTTTGCTTCCCACTGGGGGCAATGAAGCTTTCTTCAGCCAGCTGAGATGGATCCAGGCAAAGATCCCATCTACCTTTGCTGCTGTAGGTGTGGTCAGGATGATGGTGTAGGGTCCTCTCTACCTTGTTTGAGGGGGACAGAGTTCTGATCTTTGACCTAGACTTGATCCCCTGGAGATAAAGGGTGTACACACACAAAAGACTAAACAGAACACAGTTAATTACTCTTCCTAGGGCTTCTAACTGCCTTTTCAATTCAGTCTCTCCCAGTTTTTTTAGGAGTCCCTAGTAAATTGCAGAGGTTTGGTGGAGGCCTGTTACTCATTATCTCATCTATACTCTGACCTCTCAGAAGGGGTACATTTAATATTGAACAAGACTAGTGGTAAGGCCTGTACCAAGTTAAGCTTTGCTTCCTGGCAGAGTTTACCAATTCCTGCTTGTATGGTTCTGTTCGTGTACTGTACCCTGCCCAAGGTTTGAGGCCTATATTCCACATGTAGTTTCCAGGTGATACTCAAGGTTTTGCACATCTTCAAAAGGGGCTTCCCTGTAGAACTGAATTTCAGGCAGCAGGGAAGGTCCCTGTTTAGTATTGTGTTGGTTGCATATCATGCAATGCTGGCTGACTTTCTTGGCAAGGGTGGCCTACAGGGGAATGTAGAAATATCTCCCCAGAAGCTAATTAATTTGTTTTGTTTTTTCTTCTGTCCTAAATTCATGGCCTCATGCACATAACCTCTATAACCAACCTCCGACTTTTACACAGTAAGCTTTGACATTCGGTGAGGCATGAGTTGGTCAACCAATGGTGCCCCTTGGTGTTCATAACAGTGACCACTGTGTATGGTACCCAGACTCTTGAGTTTTGTCCCAGAGTCAATTTATCAGCCTCTTGCACTAGCATGGCAGTGTCTTCAAGTGTTCTTAGGCACAGGACATCCTTTCTAGAACCTGTCAAGTTGCTTGGAGAGATAAGCAACTAGTGTTGCCCAGGAAACGATATTCTAGGTGAGCACTCCCCCAGTTGTTCTGATATATACAGTTCAAAAGGGTTAGCCAGGTCAGGGAGGCCTGGCACCAGGGTTGCCTGCAGTTTTTCCTTTAGCCTCTTGAAGGCTTTTGGTTGCTTGGATTTCTATTCATTTACCCCCTACCCCAGCCTCCTGCTTTGTGGCTTCATACAATGGTTTGGCTAGTCTGTATATTACACACAGTCTTTCATAGAAATCCCCAGCATTTTCATCTGTCTTCTGTATGACCTCAGCCACCTTGCATATGTTTGTGGCTTTATGGCTTTCCTACACTGACAGGGATGAAGTGAAGGTTGGGTTCCAGGTAAGAGAATGAAACCATAGAGCAGTCACCTACAAGTATCTACAAGCTCTGGATTTCGAGGCTAAGGTTCACACAGTGAGAACATCAGTATTTTTTTTTTTTTTGCAGTTTTTGGCCAGGGCTGGGTTTGAACCTGCCACCTCCGGCATATGGGGCCAGCACCCTACTCCTTTGAGCCACAGGTGCCGCCCAGAACATCAGTATTCTTATTTATAGTCTTAGCACAGTTCTTAAGATAATATCTAGTTTTAAGAGTCCCTCTGAACTGATCCAAAGTTCTGGGCAATTCAAATGAATATTCCTGAACATCATTTGGGTGTGGGGCCACTTATGAGGCTGTGTTGAAGCCATACCACTTACTGGGAAATTTTTATTTGGGTTCCAATTTTTCCTAAGCTATCTATTTAGTCACAGCACATAGCACATAATACTGCACAGATTTTTCCAGTATAGTCAACAGGCAACTTTTGTTGAACCTTGTGAGCCTTAAGTCTTCAGAGCAAATATAATTACTGTGTATAATTCTATATTCTTTGCCTAGTCACTTAGTCTCATTTAACAGATCAGTTTAGTTAAACAGTTATGTCTTGTTTTATGAGCTGACATTGCAGACAAGGCTGGACTCTAATATAGGTGGCCATAGTTTTTGCCTTTTGAACCATTTCTCTTTCTCTTTAATTTCTCACTTTACTAAAAACAAATTATAGCAGAACTTATTTAATTGCCAAAATAAACTGTACTTTCACTATACTGGGTCTGATTATTTTCATGAAGTGCAGTTAAGAATGATTATTAGCCATCTAGTCTTCTCTTCCTTTTAAAATTGGCTTTGCTGGAACCTTCTATAAGGAATTTCAGGTTAGACTTGAAAGCCTTCCAGTAGCCCAGGTTTCATCTGTGCCATTAGATACTTGTATGCATTGGGTAAATTCCTTCTTAATTGAGGTCCCAAAGCAACTTGTGATTCCCAGACATGTCAGAAAATGACATTCTTTACTGACTGCAGACCATATAATGTTATTGATGAGGTATCTAGCCAGTCTTTGCAGTGGGCTTTTTTATGGGCCTTATAAAGTCAACCTTAATTCCTTAAAGCAGTCTGGACACCTCTGAAAATGCTATTCCAGTCACAGCCTTGGCAAAATAACCAGTTGCTTTCATTGTGGCCTATAGAACAAAATATAGTTACTTTGTTCTGTGTACAGTGCAAATAACTATATTGTCAGAAATTAGGAATACTTATAAATGGTTTTCAAATTCCAGAGAAATCAAGGAGAGAGAAAAAAATAAATGTTTTAAATTTTGCTACTAAGCATTGCTGAAAGCTACAAATAGCTTAAAAGGCAAAAAGTGGGTTTCTTGACTTGTGGAAAACAGAACAAAGAATCAGCAATGTTCCAAACAAAAAGCCATAAACAAATTAGCTTGGTTCCATGTAACTGATTTCTGTTCTGTTTGAAGTTAGGTTAGCAATATTCATGGACATGCTAGCTTTCTAATTTAATTCCTGGAAGTTTGCCTTTAGTCTGATGGTATTTAATCTTCAAAGTCATCAGAAATTTGAATTTGAGAGAACTTGCCAACCTTTTCTACTACTTTCTTTGAAGAACAAACTTTGGACTTAGCCAATTACAAAAATACTTTCAGAGATGAATTAAAATTATTGCTGACAACATACATTAAGACAGACCAATTTTCTTTTCTTTTCTTTCTTTCTTTCTTCTTTTTTTTTTTTTTTTTTTTTTTTTTTAGACAGTCTCACTTTGTTGCCCTCAGTAGATGCTGTGGCCTCACAGCTCACAGCAACCTCAAACTCTTGGGCTTAAGTGATTCTCTTGCCTCAGCCCCGAGTAGCTGGACTACAGGCACCCACATAATGCCCAGCTGTTTTTTGGTTGCAGTTGTCATTGTTGTTCAGCAGGCCTGGGGTGGGATCGAACCTGCCAGCTTTGGTATATGTGGCTGGCGTCCTACTCACTGAACTATGGGTGCTAAGCCAAGACAGACTATTATTTTATACTATTAGAACATATATAAACATAATCCACAGAAAATTAACCAACATTTCATATTTGACAATATTTCCTGTACATTTTTAATATAGCAAATAAGTCTAATTAGTCTTTCTCAGACTTTCAGTGGTCTTATTATTTCAAAAAGACCAAAGGTAGAGTTTTGATTTTGGAAGGTTTATTATAAGCCAAAAGATTCTAAAGGCAATACATAGTCAACTGGATCACATGCAAATTTCTTCACAAATTTCTTTTTATAAGCCTTATTCAATCTGCACAGGCAATTTACAAACATTCTAAATCTTCTGGGCTGCCCTGCCTTTTGTTTTCTTAAATATCCATTTTGTTTCAGGACAAAATAGACTACATAAGATCCTTTCTTACCCAATGTCATTTTCTTTTCTAATTATTTTTATTCTGAAAAAACTACTTTTCACAAAACAGGATTTC
Source organism: Loris lydekkerianus (assembly GCA_963574355.1). Taxonomy (NCBI): domain Eukaryota; kingdom Metazoa; phylum Chordata; class Mammalia; order Primates; family Lorisidae; genus Loris; species Loris lydekkerianus. The sequence goes on along the minus strand of CAUYPK010062706.1, from coordinate 18,066 downwards.
AGTTTACTATGAAGTTAATTATTCACTTGGCTAAACTGATAATTAGAAGGTTTAAAAGGCAAGAATTTTATTCTTTGGCAAACTCAGTTTCCCAAACAATCTAAAAACCAAATTACTACATTTTACAAATGAGAGACATTTCATGGAATATAACATGAATTTAAGGTTTTAAGTTACTGAAAAATGTTCTGGAACCACAACATAGGCATCATTTCTGATGTCTTTTCATTGTCCCCCTAAGTCTCACATGGCCACGTGGCATCAAAGATAGCTGCAAAGGACAGGACCTGTGTCCTTAATTCATTTACCAGGTGCAGAGTTCAAGTCAGAAAGCAGGAAACTAGAACATCCATTTTCTCCCAGAATAACCAGGAGGCAAAGTTGGAGCACAGAAGATGCGGCCATGTGGGCTAGACTGTGCCATGTAGCTGCTGGCCTAAGTATGGGGAACATTTCCCTTAGGCCTCACCATAGCTATCTCTCTAGACCCCAGAATTCAGAGGCTTAAAATCAAGAACATAAGCTCACAGTCAAATCTAGCAAATTTAAAAAATATTACAGAGGTGGCAGTTTTATAATCTTTGAACATTTGAACATTAATAACAGGTTTAAAACTAATTTTATCTCAAAGGATACCATAATCACCTGAACAAGAAGGCATTTGAGTCATTCCTACTCACAGAATGTTCTCAATCTCCCTGGAGACATAGTTAATGCATAATTGTCTGTAAACCCTGTTTGAATATGTTTCTGCATATTTCCCAACAGTGTGGGCTTCCCCTGTGTGTCTCCCATTTCCTTTCCTCAGACAACCACAAACATATCACAGATGGGGTGAAATAGGGGTCACAGATGGAGTAAAAATGGGGATATGAATAGGGCAGTCACACAGTCATTTCACCCTGTGAAAGGGGGAGCTGAAGCTCTGCCTGTTGTTACCTGTCTTAGCACTCACGTGCACACAATTGCAACCCATTTCCTAATCTGGGCAACCTCAGAACCAAAACTCCCCTCAGCCCTGTGAGGAGATGTCAGAACTTTACCCGTGGCATCCTTCTCAGTCACACCACGCTTACACTCTTTCATGTACCTCTCACCAGCCCTATGGGCGATCTAAGGCATTAGACCCCTCTTCTACTCAAATATAGTGGGCCCCAACTGGTCCTGTCTTGCCTCAGACTTCTCCCAGTGCAGGTGCTAGTTCCTGCCTGCCAGCTCCTCCCAGTGTTGAATCTTTGAAAACCCTCCAAGGCGGCCCTTTCTCTGCCCAGTTAAGGCATCCACACAGGGATGCAAAACTGCCATCCCTGGAACATTCTGTGGTTCACATTGCCCAGGCTGTTTGGGGGGTCCCCTGTGGGTGTCCAGAAAGTCGGCAGCAACCACCAGGTACATCTGTGCCTTTTCTCTCTTCAGGTGGTCTTGCTTCCCTGCCAGGGAACCCGAAATGTTGCAGGAAGAAGAGGCCCATTGGAGAGAAAAAAACACCTAAACACCATGTTTAAAAGAGGAAGGGCTTTATTTCACATGGTGGAGTGGTGGCAGACCCAGAGTCCCAAAATGACCGTGCTCCCCGACTGGCTCAGTCTTTTCCTTTTGTTATCTAGTCAAAAAGTTCTGGCCAATGGGTACCTTCCTCATTGGTCAGTTTGAATCAAGCTGGATAAGCTGGCTCCATCCAGCTTTTATACAACCCTGGGCTTCTACAGAAGTGGAAGCAAGCGGAAGTTTCCAGGTTCCAGAAAGTTAAGTTTCTACAAATTCCTAAGTGCTGAGTTACCTTGGGGAGGACCTGTTAGGTGTATCCTTAAGGGTTCCTCAAGAAGACCTCTGTTCCCTTAGACCTTACTTTTTCTGGGTATCCTCTCTCATACACGCATCATGTTTATAGTCTTAACATTTATCCCAGAAATAAAAACTATAGCCTAACAAACCCTCAGGAAGGTTAAGCATTTGCCCATATCATACATATAGGAAATTAATGAAACTGGCATTCCTTTCAGGCAGGTATGTCTAACTCCAGAGTCCATGGTTTTTGTGCCTTTTGTCAGTGTTAGACGAATGGTACTTAAACAGCAGGTCAATATTAGCAGAGTCATCATAAATGGAATCCAAAAAGCTAAAAATATATTTTTGTGAAGCTAAATACTAAAATGCAAAGAAGAAAATTACTTCATGTTCCCTATACATACAAATGTCTCATTCAAAAAAATAATAGTAATGAAAGATTAGTAGACTCTTGACCAATATACTTGGAAATACTAAGACTTGTAGGGAAGATAAATGTTTTAATTTATTTTTTCTCTGGAACTACTAATGCAATATTATTCAGAAGATAGACCAAGGACATGCTTAGGGGTGTCGCAAAAGAAAAATGAATTCATCATTAATGATTTTACATTTATCACATTTATTGATTAACATGTATGGAACCATCCTTGTATCCCTGGTATGAATTCAGCTTGATCATGGTGCATGATCTTTTTAAGTGTTTTTGAATTTGATTGGCTAGTATTTTATTGAGGATTGTTTCATGTCTATTCATCAGAGATATTGGAGTGCAGCATTTTTTTGTTAGGTCTTTGGTTTTGGTGATAAGACAACACTGGCCTTGTAAAATGAATTTAGAAGTATTCCATCTTTTTCAGTTATTTGAAGAGTTTGAGGAGAATTGGTGACATCTCAGTGAACAATAGAATTTAACTATGAAACTATCATATTTGGGGATTTTCTTGGTAGGAAATTTTTTTATTACTGATTCAGTGTCCTTACTCTTCTATTTCTTAATGATTGAATCTTAGTAGATTGGATATGTCCAGGAATTTATCCATTTCTTGCAGATTATTGATTTTTTGGTATATAATTATTTGTAATAGTCTCTTACAATCCTTTGTTTTTATGTATTAACAATAGTATTGTTTCTTTTTTTTTTGGGGGGGGGACAGGGTCTTACTTTGTTGCCCTCAAACTCTTGGGCTTAAGCAACTTTTTTGCCTCAGTCTTACAGGTAGCTGGGACTACAGGTGCCCACCACAATGCCTGGCTATTTTTTGAGATGAGGTCTCGCTCTAGCTCAGGCTGGTCTCAAACTTCTGAGTTCCAGTGATCAGCCTGTCTCAGTCTCCTAGAGCGCTGGGATTACAAGCGTGAGCCACCACCCCCGGCCTTGTTTTGCTTAAGTCTTCTGTTGTTTTTCCTTAGTCTAGCTAAAGTCCTTGATTATATTTCTTTTCAAAAAAACCAATTCTTTGTTTTATTGATCTTTTCTGTTGTTTTTCTGGTTTTTATTTGGTTAATTTTTGTTCTGATCTTTGTTATTGTTTCCTTAAAGTAATTTGGGGCTTAGTTTTTGTTTTTCTAGTTCTTTGAAGTACAAGATTGGGGTGTTTTTGACATATTTCTTCTTTTTGATGTAGGTGTTTATGATAAAATCCTCTTAGAACGGCTTTTACTATATTCCATCAGTTTTGGCATGTTATGGTTCCATTTTCATTTGTCTCAAGAAATTTTTAAATTTTCTCTGTCATTTCTTCATTGACTCATTGGTTGTTCAGGAACATTTTATTTAATTTTAATGTATTTGTGAAATTTTATAAGTTCCTCATATTGATTTTTCATTTTATATATTGTTGGAGATCTACATTTTTAAAGAATCCTGAATTTTAGACATCTTTCATAGGGAAGGAGAAGGCTTGAGAATATATTTATCACTTGTGTAATAGGGTAACAGGCTTGAGAACATATTTATCACTTATGTAATAGGCTAAATAAATAATAATATATTAATCTTTCCCTATGAAAGATGTCTAAATAATAATGAATATAGTAATATAAATATTATAATAAATATATTTATCTTTATAAATAAATATATTATTTATAATATAAATATTTATAATTAACATGTAGTATATTAATATATTATATGATATAATCATATATCATATAATTATAATTATAATTTATTTATATTTTATAAAATATAAATTCTGTTATATTTTATTCATATTTCTTTCATAGGGAAAGATGTCTAAATAATAATATATTTATTAATATAAATCTTATGTTTCCTAGTTCATGGAAAAAAATTATAACCTTATAATCAGAAATACAATAAGTGAGACAGGATTAGAACTTTTATCCTATTTGTTCCCTTTTTTTCCCCCTTCTGTATTCTGCCTGTTTCCTTCTGCCAGCCTCTAGGATACACAAACATACATACACCAACATCCACACATACAGACACGTGGTGCCTGTGAGCTCTGGATAAAAGCACAAATTATGCAATCAGAAATAAAACTATATAAATCAAAGAAAATTAAGTAAGTAAAAGGATACTAATAAGTCTTTCAATTTTTAAAATTAGGTAGAGCTCTGGAAATTGCGATAATGGAGAAAAGCTTCTTTCAGATTTGTTAGGCAATGATTCCAGTGATCTAATTTTTCTCTCTTTAGATGAGAGTTTGATAATATCATCATTAGCAGAAAAAGGTTAAAAGGGAACAATCATTCCATGATATAACTTTATTATTGAGTGATTGTTCTTCTACTCACTGAAAGACCAGTGTTTATAAAATTAAAACTCATGTAAAATAGATAAATCTAGTGACCAAGAGGCATGGATGCTATCAGGTATCAGAGATGGGCTATTTTCTAACTTGAATAAATCATTTGATAATTCCTGGTAGTTAACGCAAAAAGAAAATGCTGATTTATATAATATTAATTATCCTATTAGCATACCTTTTCTTAAAAAAAATAGGCACTTTTTATTTTTCCTACACAAAATTAATTTAATTGCATGGATCCTAGTATAGGTTGGAGGGCTCTACTATGTAGCATCCTTAGAAAACTTGAAGGTTAAGATGATGTTATTAATAATTATGCTGAGAGAACAGATACATGGTTATACAAGCATGGAAATTATGAGTAAAATGGTAGGTGGTAATTTCCTTGTGTCTATACAATAGATGCATAAGTTCTGCCTTACATCGACTATGATTCTTGAATTTAGCATGTTGAAGAATAAAGGGCTGAATATATAATGTCAAATATTAACTCAGTAAAGATAGTTATATAAAGTACTTTGCTTCCTCATTCTTTAGCTTCATGCAGGAATAGATATTAAAGACTAGAGACAAATCCTGTAACATGTTTTTCTCAAAAAAATGAGCAAAGGGTAAATTTTAGTGCATATAAATTATATCTCAATAAATATAATTTATTAATAAAAGGTCAAAAATTCTAAGTGATTAGAGTTTGTTTTTTGGTTTTTTTTGCAGTTTTGGGGTGATTAGAGTTTTAAATAGCTTCATAATCACATAGTTCTTAGATGTTAAGTTCTAACATTCAAAGAAGAAATTAATACCAATCTTACACAAAATTCTGTCAGAAATAGTAATAGAGAACACTGACAAATATGTTTTACAAGGCCAGCATAATCCTGTAGCAAAACATGTCAAACATAACTGAAAAAAGTTAGAACAATATTGCTCATGAAATACTCTCCAATAAAAAGAAGGGTAGCAATTCAAATCCAGCAAAATAAAGGATGCTACTCTTGACCCAGTTATGCAAGGTTGGTTCAGCACTTGAAAATCAGTGAAATTTACTTTATTAACATGAAAAAGTAGAAAATAATATCATTGCAGTGAATTTATAAATTCAGTATCCATACAAGATTAAAGTACTCAGCAAAGTAATAATAGAAACTTCTTCAACCTAATGAAGGACATCTATGGAAAAATGACAGCTAACATTAGAATTAATAATAAAAGACTGAATGACCCCTAGAATCTCAAAGAAGACAATAGTTGTCCTTCCTCTTTCATGAGGTTTATTCACTGTTATATTAGAATGTGGTGTAATACTAGAGTACGCAGAGTAGGGCAAGGAAAAAAGCATACAAGGCAGAAGCAAAACTGTAACATTCACAGTCACCGTGGTCATGCCTGTAGAAAATCCTGAGGAATATTTTAAAAAGCAACTAAAACTAATATGTAAGTTTACTAAAAATATAAGATAAAGGTCAGTATAAAAACAAATGAATATCTATGGACTAACTACAAACAACTGGAAAATGAAATTTTAAGAAGAGTGCTTTGGCCTGGACCAGAGACTCACACCTGTAACCCCAGCACTTTGTGGGGTCAAGGTGAGAAAATTGCTTGGGGCTACAAGTTTGAGGCCAGCATGGGCTGCATAACAAGGCCTCATCTCTACAAAAAATTTTTAGAAATTAGCTAAGTGGGATGTGCACACCTGTAGTCCCAACTTCTCCAGAAGCTAAAGCAAGAAAATTGCTTGAACCCAGGAGTTTGAGGCTGTGGGGAGCTATAATTATGCCACTGTACTGTAGTCTGGGCAACAGAGCAGACCCTGTCTCTAAACAAAAAACAAAACCTACATTTCTAATAGCAGGAAAATATAAAATTTTAGGGGGAAACTTTTAAAAAGATGTGTAAGATATCTATACTAAGAACCATAAAGTAGGTTCAGCGCCTGTAGCTCAGTGGCTAGGGCACCAGCCACATACACCAGATCTGGCAGGTTCAAATCCAGCCCAGACCTACCAAACAATGACAACTATAACCAAAAAAAATAGCTGGGCGTTTTGTGTTTGTGTGTGTGTGTGTGGGGGGGGGGTGCCTGTAGTCCAGCTACTTGGGAGGCTGAGGCAAGAGAATCAATCACTTAAGCCCAAGAGTTGGAGGTTGCTGTAAGCTGTGACACTAAGGCACTCTACCCAGGGCAATAGCTTGAGACTTTGTCTCAAAAAAAAAAAAAAAAAGAACCATGAAGTATTACTAAGAGAATCAAGGAGGATCCAAATAAATCGAAAGATATTATTCCATGCTCATGACTGGTAGAATATATTGTTAAGATACCATTCCCAAAATTTATTTATAGAGTCAACACAATCCTAGTCAAAATCACAATAGCTATTTTGGGGAAAAAATAAAAAGTTGATCCTAAAATTTGTATGGAGGCCAGGCGCAGTAAATCACATTTGTGATCCTAGCACTCTGCGTGGCCAAGATGGGAAGATTGCTTGAGCTCAAGAGTTCAAGACCAGCCTCAGCAAGAGAAAGACCCCTGTCTCTACTAAAATTAGAAAACTAGCCAGGTGTTGTAGCAGGTGCTTATTGTCCCAGCTACTTGGGAGGATGAGGCAAGAGGATCGGTTAAGCCCAAGAGTTTGAGGTTACCATGAGCTATGATGCTCCAGCACTCTACCCAGAGTGACAAAGTAAGACTGTCTCAAAAAATAAATAAAATAAAATTTGCATAGAACTAAAAGGAGCCTAAAATAGTATAAACTATTTTGAAAAGGAATAAAGTTGAAGGGCATAGTCCACCTGGTTTTTAAATTTTTTCATTTAAAAGTAAATCACATCACTGTAACCTGGCTTATTGTACCCTCATTGAATCCCCAACAATAAAAAAAAAAAAAAAGTGAATCAGAGACCTAATTATGAATGCTGAAACTAAAAGACTTCTAAAAGAAAATAGGGAAAAATGTTCATGCCGCAAAAACATGCACACATAAATATTAACTATAAAAGAAAAAAACTACTACATTGTATTTCATCAAAATTTAAACCTGGTACTTGAAAGACAGATTTCAGAAAATGAAAATGCAAGCCACAGACTGTGAGAAAATATTTGCAATTCATGTATTTGGACTTTGAAATGGTCTGCATGTTTTGTGTCCCCTTAAAATTCATGTTTTGAAATCCTAAACTTCCAAGTTGGTGGTAGTAGGTAGTAAAAGGTGAGGCCTTTGAGAGATGATTAGATAAGTGAGGCAGAGCCCCTGTGGATAGGAGTAAATGAACAAGAGACCCAAAGGAACTTGTTTTCCACCTTCTACCATGTGAGGACATATTGAGAAGGTGCACTTTCTGTGAACCAAGAAACAGGCCCTCATCAGACACCAGATTTGCTAGTGCCTGCCTCACTCTTGAACTTCCCAGGCTCCAGAACTGTGAAAAATAAACTTCTTTTATTTATTAGCTAGGCAGTCTATGGTATTTAGTAATAACATCCTGAACAGACTGACTTATAAACAGAATATATGAAGAACTCATGATTCAATAATAATGAGACAAACAGCTAAATGATTGGGCAAGAAATTGAGTAATCACAAAAGAATATCAATAACCCCAAAGCACATGAAAATATGTTTTATGTATTAATCCTCAAAAAAATGCAAGTCCAAACCACAGGAATGAATAAAAGGAAAAAGACTGGAAGTATCAAGTATTAACAAAGATGTGAAACAAGGGACACCTCATGCATTGCTGTAGGGGTGTAATAATTGTATAACTCTTTGTAAAACAATTTGGCAGTTTCTTATAAATATATTATACTTAAAATTTGAAACTTGAACCACTCCTCGGTATTTACTCATGGAAAAGGAAATCTATGGCCATGAAAAGCCGTGTGTGTGTGTGTGTGTATGTGTGTGTGTGTGTATTTGGTTTAATTCACACTAGCTACAAACCGGAAACAGGAGAATAGATAAACTGTGATATATTCATACAATAGAATACTACTGAGTATTCTGTTATGGTGAGGTTACATAATGCTCCAACTCAAGGGACTGTGCAGTTAAAATACATACATTTCACTAAGTATAAGCCAGACATCTATACAATTTATTTTTTAAGTTATTAATAAAAAAAAGGGGGGGGGGTTCCAGAACTTACACTCTTGACTACTTTGTCAAATGAGTGATGCCCTATCTATGGTAAGCCTTTCTAGTTATTTTTGATAAACTTTCCTTGGTTAGAAGTAATTTTTATACTCAGAATATCACATTACATTCTATTAAGCAAATGGAAAGCTCACTAAAATGAAGCACAGCACATAGACGGGATCTATGGGATGGTATGCATATTCTGGATTCCAATAATACTCTTGGGGATGTTGGTCTTTTAAAAATAAAAAAACAAAAAATGGTGCTGCTACATTTAATTCTATTTTAGGGATTTTTTTTTACATTATAATTCCATATATTTGAGGTACTATTTAATATATATTAAATATACAACCGTATTCCTTTATTTGTCTGAAGGCAAACAGGTAGATGTTAAGTTGAATGGTATGATAGTTACTTCCCAATGAGTGCTATATTTCCTATGGATGGGCCACGTTGGCTATATTCCACCTGGTCTGGTTAGAATGATGTAAAAGATATGAACCAGGGCACCTATAAAACCAAATGTATATGTGATATAAGGCTCTCTGTTAGCCATTCTGCAAAAAGTACAGGGCAATGCCAAATATTTGTAGTTTACCTTAGTTGTAGTTAACCATTTTTACTCATCAGCCATGTGGAAAATAAGAGGGTAGCTTAGAATATCTTTGAGAACTTCTGGTTCTAAAGGACAATTTTTTTGTCTGTCAGAATAACAGATCTGCACTACACTCTCCACAGCTTCCAGATTTCTCTTTTATAGTGCATTTGAACTCCCATATTGAGAAGGAGGGAATCCTCTCAAACTCATTTTGTGAAGTCATTATCACCTTGATACTAAAGCCAGGAAAGGGCACACACACACACACACACACACACACAAAAAAAAAAAAAAAAAAAAAAAAAAAAAAAAAAAAAAAAAAAAACTACAGCCCAATATCCCTAATGAATATAGATGCAAAAATCCTCAATAAAATTTTAGCAAACTCAATTCAGCACATCAAAAAAAAATAATTGACCAAGTGGGCTTCATCCCAGGGATGCAAGGATGATTCAACATACTTAAATCCATAAATGTGATTTCCGACAAAAATAGAAGAAAAAACAAAGACATATGATCATCTCAAAAGATGCAGAAAAAGCATTTGACAAAATTCAGTACCGTTGTATGATGAAAAACTCTTGACAAAATAGGCATAGATGAAACATATCTCAAAATTGTAAAAGCCATTCACAACAAACCCACAGCCAAAATCATAGTGATTGGGGAAAAGCTGAAAGCATTCTCACTCAGAACTGGAACAAGACAGAGATGTCCACTGTCATCACTTCTATTCAACATAGTGTTGGAAAATCTACCCAAAGCAATCAGGCAAGAGAAGGAAATTAAGGATATCCAGATGGGTGTAGCTAAGGCCAAACTATCTCCTTGTTGATATGATTTTATATCTAGAATACCCATACCCCAAAGATTCAAAATTCTTAGGATCAGTGTGGGATAAAGGAACATTTAGAACTGCTTTAGGACAGACATATAGTCTCAGAATTCCACTGTGCTAATGGCACACACATTCAAGTTGAATGATTAGTGGAATCATGGTGGACGCCCAAGGACAGGGACAAGCAGCAGGCTGGTGTGAGCTAACACTTAAAATCTGCGAATATTAATAGTATTTCTTTCTCTTCATCTCTTCTCTAGGCCTACTCTGTGTATGATGAAGACATTGGGTACTGTCAAGGGCAGTCTTTTCTTGCTGCTGTGTTGCTTCTGCATGTAAGTATTTTCCATGTGATAAATAGCACAGTACTGCCAATTTTATTTTCTGCTGACTTTGTTCCTCCTCCTTATTTCCCATTTACCTGTTGGAGATTACTTTCTGGGGGAGTGGCAGCTTTGCAAAGAAACAGTTGTTGGGAAGGCAAAAAAAGAAAGGGAGGGAGTAGAGAATTCTAGACGCAAGTAATAACACAAGAAATGTATGGAAACACAAAAAGGTATAATATGAAATTACAGTTTACTATAGGAATTGTGTGCAGGGAGCAAGTATGAGGTAAGAATGGCAAGATGGGCAAGAGCCATATCATGTAGACTATGTAATCATCTTAAAAATGTGAACTTTATTCCAGAGCTAGTGAGGAGCCATTAATCAGTGTGAAGCATGGGAATACCATGGTCAGATGTTCATTTCAGATAAATTCTTTCCATACCTTTGTAAAGGATGGATTAAAGCAAACAAACTGTAGAAGTAAGACCAATTAGAAAATATCAATCTCAGTAAGAGATGTTGAGACTCAGAAAAAGCAGCAGAATTAGGAAACATGCAGGAGGTAAAGTTGGTAGGTTGACAGATTGGCAAAGGAGAGGCCAACAGTGACAAACCTAGATTTTGTAGCTTTGGTGACTGGATAGATGTAGTATTTTGAGTTGAAATAGAAAATTTATCCATTGGAATTGAATGGAAGAAAATATTTAGGTCTTCATGATTAATTTTGTTTTTCTTTTTTTGAGACAGAGTCTCACCATGTTGCCCTTGATAGAGTGCTGTGGCGTTTACTGAGCTCACAGTAAACCTCAAACTCTTAGGCTTAAGAGATTTTCTTGCCTCAGCCTCCCAAGTAGCTGGGACTATGGGCACCTGCCACAATGCCCAGCTATTTGTTTGTTGGTGTTATTGCAGTTATCACTGTTTTTCATTCTTTGAGTTTTACATATTTCTGGGACATCTAAGTGGAGCTGTCCACCATCCTATTAGATACTGGAATCTGATATGAGAAGAGAAATCAAAGCTGAAATCCTGAGAGTAGATCTTCCAAGAAGAATAAACAAACAGAATAAAGTCCAGAAACACCAAACATTTAAAGGACTGATAAAAGACAAAGCAATGTGTAGTGCCAAATGCAGCAGAGAGGCCCACTAATTTTAAAACTAAACAATTTTCTTTGGATTTGGCATTCTGGAAATGAACAGTTACAGTAAATGCATGATCTGATTCTGATAACCTTATTGTAATGATAATGACAGCAGTACAATGGTTCTACTGTGATTATTCACTTTATCTTACTTAGAGGTTGATTTCTTCTTTTGCATTATCATCTGTTTATGATCTTACATATCTTCTCCTCATTTTTCTTCTTTCTTTGATGTCTTCATATCCCATCTTTTTGGGACTCTTTATGATGATCAAACAAATTTCAATCCCAAATTCTCAGGAGTCCTTGTTCACCGCTAAATTCGTCTACTATCTAGAATAGTCATGTCCCTACTTTAAGAGATTAAGCAATGATAATGTGTGTGTTCAAGTTTTAGAGCCATCTTTGTAAAGGAAGCCTTTATAATCTCTTGAGAAGTTGATGTTTAAGCCGTAGGTGGTGAAGCTTTATTTTGAACAAAGTAATCTTTGTATAGCATTTTTAGCATTTTTGGCCTGTAGCCCTATTTAACACATTATAATATATTGATTAAAGTTCAATAAGAAAAACATCTTTCTGAGAATTATGTTCTGAGATATGGATATCTCAGATATAGATTAGGCTTAGATTAATTGTAAGTTCATAATTATTTGGAAACACCCTCACCACCCATATACCCTGAGAGAGAGAGAGAGAGAAAGAGAGAGAAAATAATATTCAAATAACTAGAAATGTCAAATACCCAGAATTTTTTTTTGTATATTATCTGCTTTACCATTACAAGGACCACATGGCAAATCAGCTTTTGTTAATTTATTCAACAAAATAGATTCCAAATTATGTCACAAGATGGACAAAAATTCCATCCAGTCTCTCACACTTTCTATATTAATAGAATTATGCAGTACTTCCATAGCTTATAAAAATAACTTAAAATATAGAAATGCTTTCAGAATCCTTAAGGAAACATTGACTAATACTCAGCAAAGTATAAATGAAAAACATATTTTAATTAGCAGTATATATGATAATCCTGATAATCAACATATTCCATTAACTGACCAACACATCCATCAACCAATTTGAATAGCATTTTTCTGTTATTTTTTTTCTTACCATATTTTTGCCTCCATGGGTTAACCATGTAGAAGAATATAGGCTGGCGTAAACAATTCATCAAAGACACTATTTCGGATTCCAGTGAGATACGTTATTAGGGTCTCACTGACTAATTTTTTATCAGTTACATAAGCTATTGCTTCTTTTTGCTGCCAGACATCCTTTGGCAGCTCCATATTAATCATTGTTAGAGGCTTCCTCTTTTCAGGATGCTGTTCTTTCCTTACCCATGGTCATTTATATTTCACATTCATTGCCTAATAGGAAAGAAAAACTAAAAAATGAAAGTATGTTTGAAAACAAAGTTTTGAATTTTTAGATTTTGCCATATCTAAGTAGTTTTAAGAAATAATCAGCCTATTCTTGTGTTTGGAAATTTCTAGATGCTTTGACAATAGCTTTGTAACATATAGTTTAAGCAATGATAATTACTTATCACTGTAGATGCTGTTATATCCATTTATGAAATTAGAAATTTATCATTTACAGTTGGAGAATAATGTTAGTACAGGTTACTTGCAGGCATTATAATGTTCAACTGTCTTTGAAATTAAATATGCAATACTAATTCTTAATATCATTATTGTCTTAATTGGAGGTTAAATAATGCCCTATTTTATATATTTCACTTATTCTAAAAATCATAACATATTTTAGATAATTTTAATATATTTTTCTACCATATTTATTGTTAAAGTTTTACATTTTTTTCTTGAACATATATACCCTTTTAGACACCTAGAAAATTATGTTCATTTTTAATGTAATATTATTGTATATATACTAATATGGCATATACAGAAAGGATTATGTTTGAATAATTTAGAATGTTTAAAACTATTGAATTTTCTAAAAAACTGAGTAGGCACAATTTAAGAAACTAATTTGTTGTCATCTGATAAAGATATGCATGCCAAGAATTCTAGCCCTAGATGTATACCTTTGTCAACTTTATGCACGTGTACACCAGAATACATGTATTAGAATTGCCCTAGCATCAGTGTTTCTATTCTCAAAATATTGAAACAAATCAAGTATTCATTCTTAAAATGTCCAATATTAGAATTTTAATTAGACATTAAAATGGCTAGATTGTGGTATATGTATATAGTTCAAATGCTATTAGAAATAAAATGAATGTTTTTCACTACATTGGTTAATATGAATGAATCATATAAACATAAGATTTAGTAAAAAGAAAAAGATTACATTTCATATGATTCTACTTTGTATAAAATAACAGGCAAAACTAAACTATTTTTAGGATACTATATAGATGGAAAAACTTATTAATACCAATAAGGTTGATAACTGTTAAGGTCAGGATAGTGATTTCTCTGAGAAGGAATTAGGGGTTTTAACAGAAAAGAAATACAAAGGGACTTTCAAGGTGTTATCAGTATTCTCTTTCTTAACTTGGGTTGTAGTTACCTGAATTCTTTATAATTATTTGTTTTTATTTTATAATCAATTATTAATGTGTACACATTTAACTTGTATGCATTTTTCTGTGTGTTATATTTCAGAATAAAAATATTTTAAAGTTATGGATCATTAAATATATTATCCAAAAAACACAGAAGGTCAGATTTAGAATAAGATTTAGCAAATGGACATAAGAATGAGAAGCAGAGGCACTTACTAGTTTTCTTGAAAATAAAGATTTCATGGAATCCAAGGTGATAAGACAGAGGCTTCTAAATGTTTTTATGTGTGTATACCTAAGTAATAGGATTTGTGACATTCAGGGACTCTGTTACATGTGACAGAACTGTAACTCAAAGTATCTTAAATTAAAAAGGAAATTTATTGACTTGTATAAATGGGAAATCTAAGACAGATTTTCACGTGGTTGGATTTCAGAGTTCATATTTTGTTATCAGAAAATCTATGTTCCTATCTCTGTTCTTGAGTTTTATTGCCTTAATTATATGGGTAGGCCATAAAGTGGGCAAAATGGCTGCCAGGATTCATATCCTTTCAATTTTATAAATTTAAAAGAGACCATCTTTTGCTATAGCTTTTGTACTAAAAACAACGATGACAAAAATTATTGCCTCTCTTTCTCTTCTCTTGTTGGATGATGTACTTGCTGGAAGAGTTTTAGTGTATTTTAGTAAAGTCCTTATATATTTCCAAGTCACTTTTCCTTGTATAATAGTTCAGGAGAAAAAAGAATCATTCATTTTTCCTATTGAGATATTTGTTGCATCAAGTGCTTTTGAGCCGTTTTCCAGCATTTCTCTGTACTGTTAATATAGTCGAGATTTTTACCTTAAAAAAAAAAAAAAATCCCCCCCCTCCCACAAAATCCTCTTAATCCACCTGTTTAGCTACTATATTATGTTTCTCTGCCCTTTAGAAAGTCCTCCAAAGGATAGGAAAAATTACAACTATGAATTTGAATAGTGGTTTGTCACATCTCATTCGTGACACCACTTGTCAGGGCCCAGGACTGGCCAGGTCTTGGACCCAGCTTAACTAGGTTCCAGACGCAGACCACTAAGTTACCTTGCTCAGGTTTCTTAGGTGCCTGAGGGCTATCTACTTTAGCTGGAGAGAGAGAGAGATAGAGAGAGAGAGAGACTTAGACTTAGAATAAAGTAGTCTTCTTAGAATAGATAGATCTTAGTCTTTTAGTACAGCTTGATAATCTTCAGCACTGAGAGACGCCGTGCTGGCGTTCTGCAGGCAGGAGAGGAGACAGAGTCAGAGTAAGCGGTCCGTGATAGAATGTGCACGCCTCTGACTGCCTTCTCCAACCTAATATAAGACTGATCTCGTAACTCTCAACACCACGGGTGTAGAGACTGCCAATTCACCACTGCTCTCATCTAGCGAGCTCTCATGTTTGTTAGGAGAGCTGAATCCCTCTCCTTGCCCTTTCCACCAAGATGTTCCATTATTGAGCTATACAGGTATTTCTTATAACTCTCTCTCCTCCTACCCATAGGCTATACGGGCTGCTACAGTGGTTTAATACTTTTCAAGTTATATGACCCTGGACAAGTTTCTTAAACTGAGCTTTAGTTTGTTTCATTTATAAAATAGAAATAATATTATCACCCTTCTGATGTTATTATCAATATTAAGTCCCTCACATTGTGAGTATAAAGAGTCTTACTTATTTCATACCTGGTCAAGAGTGTGGTCATGAGATTAAATCCAGGCTTTTTATAATAGACCTATAATTATTAGAAAATCATCTAATTTCTCTGAAATTCACTAGTTTTACATTTAAAATGTAAAAATAAGCTAACTTGCAGGAGTTTTTAAAAATTTTTTATTGTTAAATCATAGGTGTGTACATTAGTGCAATCAAGGGGTACAATGTGCTGGTTTCATATACAATCTGAAATATTCTCATCAAACTATTCAACATAGCCTTCATGGCATTTTCTTAGTTATTGTATGTAGACATTTGTATTCTGCCTTTAGTAGGTTTCACCTGTACCCATTCTAAGATGCACCATAGGTGTGGCCCCACTCATTAGCCTCCCTTCACCCTAACCTTCCCCCTCCCTTTCCCTACCTTGGCCCTTCCCTCATAGTCTTGTGCTATAGTTGGGTTATAGCCTTCATGTGAAAGCTATAATTTAGCTTCATAGTAGGGCTGAGTACATTGGATACTTTTTCTTCCATTCCTGAGATACTTTGCTAATAAGAATATGTTTCAGCTCCATCCATGTAAACATGAAAGAGGTAAAGTCTCCATCTTTCTTCAAGGCTACATAATATTCCATGGTATTCATGTACCACAATGTGCTAGTCCATTTGTGGGTTGATGGTCACTTGGGCTTCTTCCATGACTTAGCAATTATGAATTGGGCTGCAATAAACATTTTGGTACAGATGTCTTTGTTATATTGTGATTTTTGGTCTTCTGGGTATAAACCTAGTAAAGGGATTATAGGATCGAATGGCAGGTCTATTTTTAGGTCTCTAAGTATTCTCCAAACATCCTTCCAGAAGGAACGTATTAGTGTACATTCCCACCAGCAGTGTAGAAGTGTGCCCTTTTCTCCACATTCATGCCAACATCTCTGGGTTTGGGATTTTGTTATGTAGGCTACTCTTACTGGTGTTAAGTGATATCTCAAAGTAGTTTTGATTTGCATTTCTCTGATGATCAAGGATGATGACCTTTTTTTCATGTGTTTGTAGATCGTGCATCTGTTTTCATTAGAGAAGTTTCTCTTCAAGTCCCTTGCCCACCCAGAGATGAGATCACGTGTTCTTTTTTTGCTAATACGTTTGAGTTCTCTGTGGATTCTGGTTATTAGACCTTTATTGGAGGTATAACCTGTTGCGTGACCGGAGACGTGAATGAATAGTAGCTTTGCCGTTGGGTGTAAACTCGCTTCTGTAATTATTATGTTAAGAAACAGACTATACACTGTGGGATGGCATATAGCAAAAATATTTTATTCCAGGTTCTGGTTTTATACTTTTTCAGTCACGTACACACTTAATCTCTTATCTATTAGTTTCATCATTATCTTATTTTCTTTTTTACATATCAATACAATCACTTTTTTTTTTAAACATATGCCGATGTTAAATTTGATTATTATTTTAGATACTCTGTCACCCAGGCTGGAGGGGTGCAGGGGCATGACTGTGGCTCACTGCATTCTTTTTTTTTTTGTTTGTTTGTTTTTTGCAGGGGCTGGGTTTGAACCCACCACCTTTGGCATATGGGGCTGGCGCCCTACTCCTTTGAGCCACAGGTGCCACCCTCAATACAATCACTTTTGTAGTAAATCTCTTTTTCTAGAAAGTGACTAATTTCCAAGCCGGTATTAAAAGGGAGATTACAAAGACAGAAGTAGCCACAGGAGAATTGAATATCTTTAAGCATTCACTTAGTTTACGCAGTATGAAGTAATGACTATGTCCTTCTTTCAGAGTAGAGTACCTATAGACCTCTGACAATATGTGGTTGACATATGTCAACCCTCTAGCCCAGATCTCTGAGGAAGGGTGGCATGCCCTTGGATTTCAGGCTTCATAGGGTGTACAGCTTCAGAGAAATGGCTTAAGGAATTTTACAACTCCAAAAAAAAGCCTAACTCTTCGAGTAACCCAGGGGGGTCTAGATCTCTTAAGCCTCTGGAAGAAAAGCAAGTCATTTTAAACTCGCACTGAATTTACTTCGTGTACTTGATGTAAAATATGTTTATTTCTAAATATTATCCTACATAACCTGCAAATATTTTCTCCCATTCTGAGGGCTGTCTGCTTGCTTTACTCACTATGTTCTTGGCTGTGCAGAAGCTTTTTAGTTTGATCAGGTCCCAGTAGTGTATTTTTGGTACTGCTTCAGTTGCCTGGGG
>CAUYPK010062705.1:0-32019 GCA_963574355.1 Loris lydekkerianus | reverse complement strand
CCTACTATGTAAAAAAACAACAACCTAGGAATAGGGGGAAGGGGGAAAGGGAGGGGAGGGAGGAGTGAGGGAGGTAGAAGGAGGGGAATTGGTGAGAATACACTTGTGGTGCTTCTTACAATGGTATATGTGAAACTTAGTCAATGTGGAATGTAAATGTCTTAACACAATAACTGTGAAATTGCCAGGAAGGCTATGTTAACCAGTGTGATATAAACGTGTCAACTGGTCTGTGAAACTAGTGTATGATGCCCCATGATTATACCAATGTACACAGCTATGGCTTAATAAAAAAAAAAAAAAAAAAAAAAAGCTGTGTGTTCAATATCTGAGTTTTTTTTTTCTGCTTGGTCTATCATGTTGTTGAAGCTTTTTGCTCTATTTTGCATTTTTCTAAATGACTCATTTCTTTAAGGTCTGTAGTTTCCTTTCTTATGTTATCACTTTAATGAGATTTTTATATTATTTCAAATAATTAATTATTTTTATTTTATATTAATATGATGGAAAAAATAATTAAGTTATATTGTTTACTTTTTTTAGGTAAATATCAAGTTGTAGTTGAGCACTTCACTCAGGTGGTGGGCTGTGTACCCTTACATTATGCACATTAGGTGATAACTTACCAATCATATTTTTCCTTCATGTCCTGAAATACTTTTTTGGCTCATTTTATGTTGGTTTTCAACTTTCTCTTCATTTGTATTCATCTTACTTGCCATCCATATTCTGAATTTTATTTCTGACATTTAGACAATTTCCTTTTTTTTTTTTTTTTTTTTTTTTTTTAGGGTCTGTTGCTGTGTGTCTATTGTAAACCTCTGGTGGTGTTGAAACAGCTGGATTTTTCATGTTGCCAGAATTCTTTGGCTGCTTTCTTCTCATCTACTACCTCTTCTGTCTGCTCAGTTCTGATAGGTTTGTGGGACACCTGATCTCCTTTACTGGGACCTCTCTTACTTAGTGAGAAGGTGATGTCCATAGATAAAGTTTTTGTGTCCTGCTCCAGAGGACTGACCAAGCAGGAAGTGGTGGATGTACTGATAGCCTGGAACATAACTGTTCTCCTGCATTATCCGATTTCACTGTGGTTGCCACAGTCCAAGCTGGTGCTGGAGTATATTTGTTTGGAGTGGGGTTGGAGGGTAAGTCCCGAGGCCATAGAAGCTTGGGCAGAAGACTGGGTGGGTTTCTGCCTATGGAGAAAGGTAGTATGACCTTGACTGGCACCTGGGTGGGTGAAGAGACCTAGAGTCATTTTGGTCTCCGCACCAACATTTGTTTCTGTGACTTAAGACTGCCTACTTCAGTGTTGCCTTAACTGATATCAAATACTTATTGATATCATAAAAGAAACAAAGCTACTAAGAGTAAGCAGAGATGATTTGTGGTGCTACATATTATTAAGAGTCAACCTATTTTTAACTAAATCAATTTTTATAAAGCCACTGAGTTTCTTTCTCCCTTCTTCTCCCTCTCTTCCCCTCTCTCTCTCTCTTCCCATCTCTGCCTCTCTTCCCCTCTCTCCTTCTCCCACTCCAACTTGAGACATTTTATTCAGGAGTATGTTTGTTGTATACTAAAATGAAAATACATGAATCTTTGTCTTTTCACTGCTATCAATTGTGCCTACCTAGAGTGTCATCTAGCACTATTTTCTTTTCAGTCATCTGATTTTTTTTTTTTATTAAATCATAGCTCTGTACATTAATACAATTGTGGGGTACAATGTGCTGGTTTTACATACAATTTGAAATACTTTCATGAAACTGGATAACATAGCCTTCATCCAATTTGATTAGTTATTTTGTAAAGACATTTATATTCTACACTTAGATTTAACATGTACCTTTGTAAAATGCATTGTAGGTGTGGTCCTGCCAATTACCTTCTCTCCCCCTCCCCCCTCCTCTTTCCCCTTCTTCTTGGGCTATAGTTTGGTTATAGCTTTCATATGAAAGTGTGAGTGTTTATAAATTGGTTTCATAGTAGGGCTGAGTACGTTGGATACTTTTTCTTTCATTCTTGAGATATGTTGCTAAGAAGAATATGTTCCAGCTCTATCCATGTAAACATGAAAGAGGTAAAGTCTTCATCTTCTTTAAGGCTGCATAATATTCCATGGTGTACATATACCACAATTTATTAATCTATTCATGGGTCGATGAACACTTGGGCTTCTTCCATGACTTAGCAATTATAAACTGGGCTGAAATAAACATTGTGGTACAAAAATTTTTGTTATAAAGTGATTTTTTGTCTTCTGGATATATAACAAGTAGAGGAATTGAAGGATTGAATGGTAGGTCTATTTTTAGATCCCTAAGTGATCTCCAAACATCTTTCCAAAAAGAACATGTTAGTTTTCATTTCCAACAGCAGTGCAGAAATATTCCCTTTTCTCCACATCCATACCAACACCTATGGTTTTGAGATTTTGTGATGTGGGCTGATCTTACTGGAGTTATATGATATCTCAAAGTGGTTTTGATTTGCATTTCTTTGATGATTAAGGAAGATGAGCATTTTTTCATGTGTCTTTAGAGCCAAGCATCTGTCTTCTTCAGAGAAGTTTTTCTTCAAGTCCCTTGCCCACACTGAGATGGGATCACTTGTTTTTTTTCTTGCTAATATGTTTGTGTTCCCTGTGGATTCTGGTTATTAAAGCTTTGTCAGACACATAACCTTCAAATATCTTCTCTCATTCTGAGGGCTGTCTGCCTGCTTTACATACTATATTCTTGGCCGTGCATAAGCTTTTTAGTTTGATCAGATCCCAGTAATGTATTGTTGGTGTTGCTTCAATTGCCCGGGGGATCCTTCCATTAAAATATTCTCCCAGGCCTATTTTTCCAAGAGTTTTCCCTGAATTTTATTCTAATATTTTTATAGTTTCATGTCTTAAGTTTAAATCTTTTGTCCGGTGAGAGTCTATGTTAATGGTAAAAGATGTAGGTCCAGTTTCAGTCCTCTACAGATCACCAACCAATTCACCCAGCACCATTTGTTAAATAGGGATTCTTTTCTCCACTGAATGTTTTTGATTGGCTTATCAAAGATCAAATGATGTTAAGTAGCTGGGTTCATATCTTGGTTCTCTTTTCTGTTACATATATCTACCTCTCTATTTTGCTATTTTGATCACTATCAATTTATAGTATAGGCCAAGGTCTGGTAGCATGATTCCTCCCGATTTTTTTTTATTTCTCTGTAATGTCTTAGCTATTTTTCTGTTTCCATATAAAATGAAGTACTAATTTTTCTAGGTCTTTAGAGTATGATAGAGGTGCTTTAATAGTAATCTGCTGATTGCTTTAGGTAGTATAGACATTTAAACAATGTTGATTCTTCCCAGCCACGATCATGGTATATGTTTCCATTTGTTAACATCTTCAGATGTTTCTTTTCTCAGAGTTTCATAGTTCTCTTTATAGAGATCTTTCACATCCTTTTTTAGATAAATTCCAAAATATTTCATCTTCTTTGGCACCATTGTAAAGGGAATAGCGTCCTTGATTGTTTTTTTTTTTTCCCCGTTGACTATTATTGGTATATATAAAGGCTACAAATTTGTGAGTATTGATTTTGCAACCTGAGATGCAGCTGAATTCCTTGATCCCTTCTAAGAGTTTTGTTGTTGAATCCCTGGTGTTTTCCAGATATGCAATCATATCATCTGCAAAGAGTGAAAGTTTGATCTCCTCTGACCCTATATTGTTAACCTTGACCGCCTTTTCTTGCCTGATTGCAATTGGTTAAGACTTCCTTTCCAATGTTATTAATAAAAAGCAGTGTAGACAATGGGCAACATTGCCCAGCTCCTAAGTTGAGTGGAAATGACTTCAATTTTAGGTGGTGCCTGTGGCTATTGGGTAGGGCGCCAACCCCATATACCAAGGATGGTGGGTTGAACCCATCCCCAGCCAAACAGCAGCAACAACAACAACAAAAGAAATGATTTCAATTTAATGCCATTCAATATGATATTGACTGTTAGTTTGCTGTAGATGGCCTGTATCAGTTTAAGAAATGTCCCTTTTGAACTTGTTTTCATAAGTGTTATGATCAGGAAAGGATGCTGGATATTATGAAAAGATTTTTCTGCATCAATTGAGAGAATCATATGGTCTTTACTTTTAATTTTGTTTAAGTGATTAATTATATTTATAGATTTACTTATATTGAACCAGCCCTGAGACCCTGGGATAAAACCCACTTGGTCATGGTATATAATTTGTTTGATGTGTTGCTTGCATCTGTTTGCTAGGATCTTAGCGAATATTTTTGCATCAATATTCATTAGAGAGACTGGTCTATAATTTTCTTTTCTTGTTGGGTCTTTTCCTGGTTTGGGGATCAAGGTGATGTTTGCTTCATAGAATGTGCTGAGAAGTATGCTTTCTTTTTCTATATTTTGGAAAATTTTAAGTAATATAGGTACTAGTTCCTCTTTAAAGGTTTCATAGATGTGTAGTCATCTTGTCCAAGACTTTTCTTTTTGGGAGATTTTTGTATAGTTGATGCTATTTAGAGCTTGATACAGGCCTGTTCAACATTTTCACTTCATTCTGGCTAAGTCTAGGAAGGTGGCCTGCTTCCAAGTATTGGTCTATTTTCTTTAGAGTTTCATATTTCAGAGAATAGATTTTCTTGTTATCTTTATTAAGGATTTTTTGAATTTCTGAAGAGTCTATTGTTATTTTGTCTTTGTCATTTTTGTTTGATAAAATTAGAGACTTTACTCTTTTATTCCTGGTTAGGTTAGCTAAAGTTTTATCTATTTTATTGATGTTTTAAAGAAACCAACGTTTTTTTCTATTGATCTGTTGTATAATCCTTTTGTTTTCAAATTCATTTAATTCTTCTCTAATTTTGGTTATTTCTTTTCTTCTGCTGGGTTTGGGATTGGAATGTTCTTCCTTTTCCAGTTGCTTGAGATGTCTCAATTAAGTTGTTAACTTCCTCTTTTTCCATTCTCTTGAGGAAGGCTTTCAATGCTATAAAGTCCCCTCTTATGACTGCCTTTGCAGTACCCCAGAAGTTCTGGTAATTCGTGTCTTCATTAAATTTTTTTTCCAAAAATTTGATAATTTCCTTCTTAATGTCATTTATGACCTAGCTATCACTCAACATAAGGTTATTTAATTTCCATGTTTTTGTATGAATATGCAGATTTCTGTTGTTACTGAGTTCAACTTTTATTCCATCATGGTCAGAGAAGATTCAAGGAATAATTTCTATTCTTAAATTTTCTGAGGTTAGACTTGTGACCTCAGGTGTGATCAATTTTGGAGGATGTTCCATGGGCTGATGAAAAGAATGTGTATTCAGTTTTGTTGGGATGAAATATTCTGTAGATGTCTGTTAAATAAAACAGTTAAATGGTCAAGTTTAAGTCTAAAATTTCTTTGCTTAGTTTATTATTTGAGGATCTATCCAACACTGCCAAACGTGTATTAAATCTTCAACTATTATGGTGATGGAGGAAATCACATTGCTCATGTTTGTTAGAGTCTCTTTTATAAACTTAGGTGCATTCTGGTTGGATGCATAAATGTTAATAATTGACATCTCACCATGTTGAGTGTTACCCTTAACAAATAAGAAGTGACCATTCTTGTCTTTCCTTACTTTTGTTAGTTTAAAGCCTATTGTATCTGTAAATAAAATTGCAACACCTGCTTTTTTCTGATTTCCATTTGCCTAAATTATAGATGATAATCCCTTCAACTTGAGTCTATATTTATCCTTTAAGGTAAGATGGGATTCTTGTATGGAGCACATATCTGGCCCGAGTTTTTGTATCTAGTCAGCCAACCTATGCCTCCTAGAGGACATTTTAAGCCATTCACATTAATTGAGAGTATTGATAAGCCTGGTAGAATTTGGGGTATGGAGTTTTTCAAAAATATGGTGACATTTTTAATCCTTTCACCATTCTGGAAGTTGGAATTTGATCAAACATTTCTTTTTTTTTTTTTCTTTGTTTCTTTTCTTTCTTTTTTTTTTTTTTTTTCGTTGAGACAGAGTCTCACGATGTCGCCCTTGGTAGAGTCCCGTAGCATCACAGCTCACAGCAACCTTCAACTCTTAGGCTTAAGCGATTCTCTTGCCTCAGCCTCCCAAGTAGCTGGGACTACAGGCACCTGCCACAATGCCTGGCTATTTTTTGTTGTTGCCATTGTTGTTTAGCAGGCTGGAGCCAGGCTCGAACCTGCCAGCTCCGGTGCATGTGGCTGGCACCCTAACCACTGAGCTACGGGCGCCGAGCCGGATCAAACATTTCTGAATGAGTTTACATTGGTGGTAGAGCATTGTGCTTGGTATTGTGGACCCAAGTCTGAGAATATCTTGGAGAGCTTGTTTAGTTATTTAATTTTTTTTTTTTATGATTTTTTTTTTTTTAATTAAATCATAGCTGTGTACATTAATATAATCATGGGGCATCAGACACTAGTTTCACAGACCGGTTGACACATTTACATCACACTGGTTAATAGCCTTCCTGGCAATTTCCCAGTTATTGTGTTAAGACCTTTACATTCCACATTTACTAAGTTTCACATATACCCTTGTAAGATGTACCGCAAGTGTATTCTCACCAATCCCCCTCCCTCCCACCTCCCTCCCCCCATTTCCCTCTTCCCCCTATTCCTAGGTTGCAATTGGGTTATAGCATTCATGTGAAAGCCCTATATTAGTTTCATAGTAGGAGTGAGTACTTTGGATACTTTATTCAACTTGTGAATATCATTATATTATTTAATTTCTCTATCATAAATGAAACTCAGTTTAGCTTGATATACGATCATTAGTTGAAAGTTATTTTGTTTTAGGATGGCAAAGGTTGATGCCCATCCTCTTCTAGCTTGAAAAGTTTCAGCTGAGAGATCTGCAGTCATTTTAATATGCTTCCCCTTGTAGATTATGGGTTTCTTACGTCTGACTGCTTGCACAATTTTCTCCTTCATATTAACTTTGGCGAAGTTAATTATAATGTGTCTTGGAAATGTTTTATTTGGATTGAGTCCTGCTGGGTTTCTGAAATTGTCTACTATCTGAATTTCACAATCTCTTGCCATGTTTGGGAAGTTCTCCTTAATTATCTCTTGGTGTAGAGAGAGCATTGGGGCCTTTTGAAGCAAGCTCGTTGCCTTCAGGAGTTCCCATTAGGCAAATATTAGTTTCTATGGAATTATCCCACAGCTCTCTGAGGAATTATTCTCTTTGCTCTCCACTTCTCTTCCTCTTTGAGTATTTGGGAGTGTTCAAAAGCTTTGTCTTCAGTGTTAGAAATCTTCTCTTCTGCCTGTTCCATTCTGTTGCTGAGGGAGTCTACTGTATTTCTTATATCTTGGAGGGATGCAAATTCTTTCATCAATGTTTCATAATCTTTAGTGATTTTGTCTTTGAATTCATTGAATTCTTGAGACAACTTTTGAATTATTCTTAGAATTTCTAATTCTAACTTTATTTCCATTCTGTTAATCTTATTTGCCATCCAAATTCTAAACTCGATTTCTGACATCTTAGTCATTTGTTTGTGAATGGGATCTTCTGGTGTGTCTGTCTTGTCATTCCTTGGAGGAGTCGATCTACTCTGATTATTCATATTGCCAGAGTTTTTCCACTGATTCCACCCCATTATTATTTTTTACTGTTTGGGTAGATGAGCAGGTAAGGTGAAATTGGATTGGGGGCTCCGGAGTAGTGATTATCCAGTCCTTTGCCCAAGAGTGGGGACTGGTGACTGCAGCTTTTCCCCTATAGCTTTATAAAAGCCTGAGACACTGGGAATATGCCTGGTCTGGTGGGGATAGGTGGCTCTGTCTTGTATTCAGCTGGTCTCTGTCCAATCCTAGTGAATCAGTAACTCTGGGTTGAAGTCTCAGCTGTGGAGAAACACAAGCAACTAACACACCCTGTCCCCCCCCCCCTAGGCAACAACTGGAAAAGGAAAATCAAACTTTCCCACAACAACATAATCAGGGTACCACCTTGGATGGTCCTCAGGTGATTGCCCCAGGTCAAGAGTTTCAAATCATTTGGTCCATTCAGCACCAAGTCTCAAGATGGGGAGTCAAAAGGTCTCTAGCAACTAGATATCAGGGGTCTGCTGGGAGCTCAAGTGTGGCTCACTCCAGTGCTCTGTGGAGTCAGAAGTGTCCACCTAGCAAATGAGTTAGTCTGGGAAAGTTGATGCCTCCTTCCCCACCTTGCACCTCTGTCACTGGTAACCCTAGAGGGCTGTGACCCTGTTTACTCCAATGAGTATGTTCACTAGGAGTTTGTTCCTACCTGTGTCATATGTTGATCTGTGCCTGCTCTGCCAGGCTGCCGAACTCTACAACCAGCCGGCTGGGGGAGCTGAAGCCTGACTACCTCAGGTGTTTAATGGAAGCTGAGGAGTGTCACTTAGTTACAGCCCTGCACTAGATTGATGTTGTTGACACTTATATTCTCACAGAATTTGTGTTTCTGTCTTGGCTGCATTTCACTTTGGGCCAGGCACTGTTTGAATTCACAGAAGGCATGATTCAGGCCCATCCTTTGCCGTTGTCACTGCGTCAATTCTCACGGAGCTGGTGTCTCTGTCTCTGCTGCACTGTCTTGGGAAGGGCATGGTTAGAGCTCATAAAGGGCTCTCAGTTCCTGCCCCACCCTGAGCTGATGCCACTGTCATGCCTACATTTGTCCCAGCTATGCTACCCTGGGGGCTGGGTGCATCTTGGGCTAACAAAAGCAGCCATTCTGAGTCATCCCTGCCCTGAGAGTATGCTGCCTCTGTGAGCGTGTATTCTACACTCTGACCCCACCACACACTGCCTGGGCAGGTACCGCCTTAGGCATAACCTTTGCTCAAGGGATCTGTGTTTCCATGGCTGCCCCCAAAGTAGAGGCCCAGATTTGTCTGGTTGCTAAGAGAGGTGGGAATTGTTTATCCAAAATATTACCAGTGGTGTGAGCCCTATTGTTCTTGGTGCCGCCGCAGCTGCTGTGCTATGCCATGGGGCACCGTTTCTCCCTCTCTTGTATGACGTCCTCACACCACTATCCCCACTTTACACCTGTGCTGCTGACTTGGCACAGACTTGTAACAGCCCATGCCTTGTCCATATCTCTTGAGAAAATGCCCAAGAGTCTGGTCTCTGTGGGGGACAGGCTTCCAGACCTTGGGGTGGGAGTGGAGGGGAGCTCTGGGAGTTCAGAATTGCATGTTGTCCAGTTTCAGTCTTCTACAAATCACCAACCAGTTCTCCCAGCACCATTTGTTAAATAGGGAATCTTACTCCACTGAACATTTTAATAGGCTTATCAAAGACCAAATGATAATAAATGACTTGGTTCATCTCTTGGTTATTTATTCTGTTTCATAAATCTGCATCTCTGTTTTTGTGGCAGTACCATGCTGTTTTGATCACCATCGATTTACAGTATAGCCTGAAGTCTGATAACATGATACCTCCTGTTTTGCTTTTATTTCTGAGTAATGTATTGGCTATTTGAGTTTTTTTCTGATTCCATATAAAGTAAAGTACTTTTTTTTCAAGTTTTTAAAAATATGACAATGGGGCTTCAACATGGATTGCATTAAATCTGTAGATTGCTGTAATATTCTTTCTGCAGTAGCTACCTTGCGATCCTTTGGGGGGGGTGGGGCGGATGGCTCTGGTCTAGTTTTTCATCTTCCCAGGATTTTTCTACTATTTCTTCCTCATTAATGTTTTCTTTTTGTCTGTTTCCTTGTCCTACTTTTTTTTTTTTTTTCACTGCATCTTTCACTTTAAATTACTGTGCTCTGACCTAAGATATTGAAGTGTCTTTTTAGTAAAGGGCTAAAAGGATGAGAAGAGTGAAGAGCAAGAAGGGATAAAAGATAAAAAATAAGAGAGAGAGAGAAAAGAGAAAGGAGATGGGGTGCATAAAAGGAAAGATTGACAAAAAGAAGACAGAAACAGAAAGAGAGAGACAGAAGTAATAGTGGTGTACTGTAGGGTACTTTGACCTCACCCACAAATGCCAACCTCTGTGGGTCTAGGTTGGGTGGGTCCCTTAAATGTCTGCAGCTCTTTGCCAGCCTGATCAGGCACAGGACCCCACCTCTACCAATAGGGAAGTAAAACAAAAGTACTATAAATCAAACCAAAGCAAACAAACAAACAAAAAACCTTAAAAGTTAAAATTGGGCAAAAAAAAAAAAAACCCCAAATATCAGGGGCAGAAAAATAGCAAAAATGACATCTTTTTTATTAAAGATGGCAACAATGAAAAATATATTTGCATGAAGAACGTGAAGAAAAAATGAAAAATAGGATGGGAAATTTTGAAAAAGAAAAAAAATTTGAAAAGAAAAAATAAACAGACAAACTAATAATAATAAACTAACAACAACTTCAACAAAAAAAAAAAAAAAGAAAGAAAGAAAAAAGAAAACTACATGTATATATCTGGCTGAATATTGCCTGGGCAATACGTGATCTTCTGGGGTATGAGATGATAATCATAATACAGCTGCATAAGATGGAGACTGGAAGCCTATGCTGACTTCTTTGCCCTCAAACCCCACAGGATTTGGATCCTGGATCTCTCCTGTTCACTCAGTATACATGCCTCAACCTTTCCAAACTGTGTCCCTTGGCTAAGCGGTGACTATCCCACAAACGGGTGTGTTGCTTGGATCTCTCTGGAAGTGGCTGCCTGCTTCTCAGGTGCACTGAACCAGCCTTACTCTAGGACCCTCAGGGCTGAGACTGCATGGCAACTTTGTCACAATTGCTGCCCATGGACTGCAGAAGAACAATGAAAACTCCGTTCTGCCCTGGTAGCTCAGCCCTGCCCTCTGTGTACTGTTGAAAGTCACTGGCTTACTCGCCAAAGGTCTCCCAGAACCAGCCTTGCCCTAGAACTCTGAGGGCTGAGCCACAATGGCTGCCTGCAGCCTTCGAACTATGAAAACTACTCTGTCACTGCAGCTCTGTCCTGACCTCTGGGCTCTGTTCAAAGCCACTTGCTCACTCACCCAAGGTCTCCCAAGATAATTCAACTAACTACCCAAGTCCACAAAACCCTGCAGAGAAGGCCTTCACTGTCTTCACACTCTCAATGCTGCTATAGCTGCTGTCACCCACAGCCTCCACGTCTGGTGGCCTCAGATGTAATGCAAACACTTGCCCCTTCTCCACTGCCTTTTTCCGCCTCCTGTGGTCCCAAAGACTCCCGCTGCCTCCCTGTGCCCCTGAAGGGGTGTTTATGGGCAAATCCCACAATCGTGAGTTGCCTGGAGTCTTCTCTTCCCTATCTCACCATGCCTGGTTTCAAAAATCTGTTTCTTGTCCCCTATCTTGCTCCTCCTCCCAATGATGGAGTTTCAACTGAAATATAGCTTTAATATAATCCCAGGGGAAGTTCTTGAGTATGAATGATACCATGGAGTTTTCCATTCCTCTTAAGGAACAGGGTCAGCAGCTAAATTACTTGTTCTCTTACAATAGATCCGTTTTCGCATTTCTCCTTCCTCAGCTACTTTGCAATGGTGGCACCTTTACTTCATTCAATATGAGCTATCACTTTTACTAAGCTGCCAAGAGGCACACCAGCAGTGTATCAGAATCACTAAGGAAGGTCCTTGCCATATAAAAATGTCACATTATTAACAAATTTTTCTTTGTCTATTTTTCTGCCTCCTTTGATAGAAACACCCTCAGGATCTATTCCCAGGTATGATTTTCTCAGATCCTTATGGTACATGTTAGCCATGTCTTTCAGCTCCTTTGGTGTGTAACCCATCTACTCTCTTAGGAGATCTAGCACTCCTTCAGCTGAGTTCTAAACCTAGTTATTGATCTGGAGTCCAAGATAAAACTGAAAAAATTTTTGCAGATGACTGAGGGAAGAACATTCTAGGCACATTAAATGGAGTCCAAGAGGGGAGGTAGGGGTCGATCCTGAGAAGGGACAGCATTGTCTTGTAAGATAGTTACTTCATTTGAGTCTTGTTCATAGTCTTCAAATTAGGCCTTTATTCTTTTACCACTAGGAAGAGTAGGGGCATTTTTCAGGTGCAGAGGGTTAAAGGTATTCTGGGAAATCAAGTTACTTAAGTGAATCCACCCATATATTGGAAGTTTCAGAGCCCTACTTCTTCTCTTATTTTGGCATAGTAGACTTGCTCAAGCTGAGAATTCAACCACCTCTAGGTTCAGTCTCTTATATAAAGTCCTGTGTCAGTCTGCATGTCATTGAAAGGAGATGAGGTTCTTTTTAAGATGTTTCCAAGGAGGTCTTGTGACATTCACATTTTGCTTTATATTGTTACTTAAGTGGTCTGAGCATGTCATTTTCTTTTTTTTTCAACGCATGAGTGGTGCTTAGCAGCAAACATATATAAACCACAGTCCATGTATTCACTATTGTCTCTGCATTTTGCAAACACCAAAGGTTTTGTGCAAGTGAGTCCATCTCTGCATTCTATAGACTGTCAATACTCTACCTGTGGTTAATAATGTAGTATTACTGGACCATCAGCCAAGCCAATGAGAGTCTTTCCTACACTCCCATGTGATATCAACTGCATTCTTATTTTGTAGAAGCAAGCCCGGGTTACTTGCTTCTACAAAGGGAGAAGGAAAGCAGGGAGTGAGGAAAGCAGGTTGGAGCAGAGGAAGATATAAGACAAAGATGTAGTTATAACTAAAGTCCAGCTTGCTGCATGTGGAAAGCTCTAGAATATGAATGACATCACAGAATTATCTCAAGGTCTGAGGCAAGGGTCTAGCAGTTTGTACACCTATAATAGTTAGTCACTGGTTGCCTGTATAAGGAGGATGTAAACTTTAGCCATTTCCAGGAAAGATATGTCTTTGCTGCTCTCAGGAGGATGAAATCATGAACTGTTAACATTCAATATTACAGCAACTAGAAAACTTGTGCCACCAAGTAAAAGGGATATAAGCAAGATACCAAGTTCTATTCTACAGGATCAAGGCAAAATTTGGCATAAAACTGAAAAAAATTTTGCAGATGACTGAGGGAAGAACATTCTAGGCACATTAAATGGGAAATACAAAGGCCTCAGAAGAGGGTATCTAGTAAAAACAAGGAGGCCTGTGCTGTGACAGGGCTGTTGAGTCAGGGGAGAATAATAGGTTAAGTCAGGGAGGCAATAGGAGCTAGATAGTAAATAGCCAATAAGGCCATGGAATGGACTTGGATTTTATTTTGAATGAGATGGGATGACATCAGAGTTCTAAGTGGGGAAGTGACATTACCTGAGTTAACATCTTAAAAGCTTAATCTGGCCGCTGTGCTGAGAATAGATGGTAAGGTGATAAGGA
This sequence comes from Loris lydekkerianus, assembly GCA_963574355.1. NCBI lineage: Eukaryota > Metazoa > Chordata > Mammalia > Primates > Lorisidae > Loris > Loris lydekkerianus. The sequence continues at coordinate 18,685 of CAUYPK010062705.1, read as the reverse complement.
CAAAAGCAGTCAAGTTAGGAAGCTTTTGAAATAGTCCATGCAACAGAAGTTTATGATTTGGATTATAGTTGTGGTGGTAGGGGTGATGAGAAATGGTTGGACTCTGGATATATTTTGAAGTTAGTCTTTTAAGGATTTATTGATGGATTTGATACTTAATGTGTTCAGAGGATAGATCTCATGTTCTTAGCACAATAAAATTTTTTAAAATTTGGTTTTGGGTATATTAATTTATAGATGCTACTTAGAATCAATTAGAAATATATGTAAGTTTGGAGGTTATAATTTATTTTAAAAATTCTTATTGTTCTTTTAGATTGCATCCATTATTTGTTGTTATATTTGTCTTTAACTGTTTGTTCTTCTTTCCTTTGATATTTTATTTTTGCTAAATTGTTTGATCATTGTATTAATTTGCTAGGGATACCATAACAAAGTGTCACAGACTGGTTGGCTTAAAAAACAGAAATCTATTTTATCACAGTTTGGAGGCTAGATGTATGAAATCAAGGTATTAGTAAAGATGATTTGTTCTGAAGCCTTCTCCTCCCTCTGTGTTTACCTTTTTTTTTTTTTTTTTTTCATCTGAGCATCTTTTATTCTCATCTCATCTTTTTATGTGTATAAGTTACATTGGAGTAAGGTCCACATATATGACCTCATTTTACCTTGCTTACCTATTTAAAGATCCTATCTCTAAAACAGTTACATTCTGAGGTATATGGGGTTAGAACTTCAACATATAAATTTTAAAGGACATAATTCAGCATGTTAACAGCCATATGGTTTCTGACATTTTTCTTTGGTTAGTTGTCTTTTTCTCTATATTTTGAGTTGTTTATTAAGCAAGTGTAATCTATCAATCAGCTCATGCTACCACAACAAAATTCAGCTTAAGCAACTCTACTATGCCAAAATAAGAGAAGAAGTGGCTTAAACAACAGAAATTTGTTTTCTCATCTGGAGGCTGGAAGTCCAAGATTAGGACACCAGCATAGCCAAGTGCTGATAAGGACTCTCTTCCTAGTTTGTAGATGGCTAACTTTTCTCTGTGTCCTTACAGAGTGGTAAGAGATTGCTCCCTTTCTCTTCTTATAAGGCTACTACTTATCATAGATTAGGATTCCTCACTTATGACCTCATATAACATTGATTACTTCCTAAAGCCCCGATCTACAAAACCAGTCATATTGATGGTCAGAGCTTCAACATATGAATTTTGTAGGAGGACACAATTCAGTACACAGCACCAAGAATATTAACTTTTTTCTTATAACTTTCAATTGTATTTTTTTTCCTAGAGTTTAGACTGTATGTTGACTTTAGTTAAGGAGCCTTTTGCTATATTCACGTTTAAACTTAACTCCTTAATTCATCTAAATTCAAATGTGTGAAAAGGAAAAGGAAAAGCTTTAATTTGACTTTTTTCCTCCATGTAGTTCATTATTTTCATACTATTTGTTGTAAATGTATCATTGCACCATTAATTTGTGATTCTTTAATTATAGTGCATCAATATCTGTTCCATCAAATATTTGTTGATATTTCAGTCATTTCCATTTTGTTTTAAATGTAACTTTTTAATTTAATATTCAGTGAGAGTTATTATATTCTCTTCTACTGCTCTTAATTCTTAAACTTATCTGGATTTTTTGTTTATTTTTGAAGAAACCAATCTTTGAAATTATAATCTCAAGTATTACTAAATATTACACTAAAACTTTTATTGTAAAATATTGCATATTTCATGTTAGAGTTATTTCTAGATAGTTTATATTTTTGTTTGCTTTGGAAATGTCAACTTTTCATTTTTTCTAATGAATTATTTCTAGCATCAAGTAAATACTTTTTTTATATCTTCTGTTTTTCTTTCATTTGTCATTTTATTGAACTGTTATGTTGTTAATAATGATTAATAAAATCATGTCTTTGCAGTTTTTGGCGTGTGATAATCTACAAATAGTGATATTCTGTTGCTTTTTTTCCTAATAGTTATAACTCATGTTTTCATTTCATATAATATTAAATTAGCTGGAATACCCATACAAATACTCATTTCTAATGAGGGTAGCAAGCATCAGTATCTTTAATTTTATTATCACTGTAACATTATTACTATATTTCTACACCTTTCCATGTGGCTGAATCTGGCTTCATTGTGGCACTGTGTACAAATTCTCATGTGAATGTTATGTTTGTTTATTTGTTTTTCTTTGGAGTTCCTTAAACACAGTCTGCATTTCATCAGGTGACCCATTTACTCTATAAAGTGTTGTGAATGAGAGAGTGGTGACACTTAATATCCTGTGCCTTTCAAATGTCTTTGAGTAATGTTTTAAATAGTATAACTTATTATTTTATTAAAAGTTTTAAGTTCAAGTTAATAGATGTTATTGAATACTTGCAAGGTTCTGTACCAGAAACTGAAGATATAGATGAAATAGGCTTCAATTTTAACTTCAACATTTTCTTTCCACAGAAGGAGACAAAAACATAAACCAATGAACAATAAATTATGGTTTATTCAGGGCAGAGTGGGAACACAAAAGATGATGTAATCAATTTTGCCTTGGTTAGTGGGAAAGTTTTTTCTGAGATAATATGGAGGAGATAACAGTTAAGATGAGGCCAGGAGCAGTGGCTCATGCCTGTAATCCTAGCACTCTGGGATGCTGAAGAAGGTGGATTGCCTTAGCTCACAGGTTAGAGAACAGCCTGAGGAAGAGCAAGATCCCATCTTTAAAAACATCACCTGCAGTCCCAGCTACTTGGGAGGCTGAGGCAAGAGAATCGCTTGAGCCCAGGAGTTTGAGGTTGCTATGGACTATGACGCCACGGCACTCTACTGAGGGTGACAAAGTAAGACTGTGTCTCAAAAAAAACAAAATGAAATCACTTAAGATGAATCTTGAAAGTCAGATAAAAGTTTAGCAGGAAAGCAAGAAAGAAAAGGGCATTGCTGACAGAGAGGGCAGCATGAAAGTATCTACTGGTGTGAAATATTCTGGCATATGTGGGGCATAAAAGTAATTCAATATTGCTGGTCTTGACTGTTTAGGTATCAAAGAACCGAATCATTCAAGTCAAAATAAAATATTAATTATGTTTATGTTATCAGTCACTTTTGATTATTTGTAATTCGCCTTTCCTCCCAGAATTTAGTATAGACCATTAGGAATTGATTCAAGTAAGGACAAAGTAAAATAATTGAAAGAGCTCAGAAAAAAGTGCTACATAAATGAAAGGAATTATTGATTTATTATTAATTCTTTTCTTTTGAGATAGAGTCTTACTTTGTCATACTGGGTAGAGTACTGTGTAGACATAGCTCACAGCAACCTTAAACTCTTGGGCTCAAGCAATCCTCCTGCCTCGGCTTCCTGAGTAGCTTGGATTGCAGGCGCTAACCACAACATTGTTTAATTTTTTTAGAAATGAAATCTCGCTTTTTCTCAGGTTGGTCTCAGATTCCTGAGCTCAGGCGATCCTTCCATCTCCTTGACCCCCCCCCCCCCCAGAGTGCTAGGATTACACTTATGAGCAATTGCACCCAGTCAACTTATTAATTTTTATTTCTCTGGATAGTAAGTACGGTGGTGAAGACTACTAATTATCCCCCAATTATTCATTCTCCTTTTTATATGCAGGTATAGAATTACTGTTATCTGTATAAACTAAGTGATCAAAGTGAAAATTCTTTATCGGTGACCAAGGTTTTATGAGACAGAAATCTCTTTTATAGTATCTGTTTCCATTTATAATGGAGATAAGTATTAAAACAAATTTTCATTGCCATAATTTATATAACTCAAAATACACAGAAATATTTTCATATATTGGCAGAATTAAACACTAAAAGAACTAAAAGTTTCATTAGAAGAAAATTTTCCACATGTGGAATACAAATAATTCATATAATTAAAAATATATACTGACTAAACTACTTCTATGCTATTGTTCTTGAAAAAAAGTAAAAAAAAAAAAAAAAAAAAAAAAAAATCAACTAAACTAATCCAGAAGCTCAATGCCATTCTAAGTCATCAGATGGAAATTTTCTTACCTGTAAGGAGCTGAGGGACTTTCTTCCTGATAATTTTTCTCAGAATGATCAGTAGGAGAGGTTGGAAATTTCACAGATAGGTTAAAAATGTCTTTTATTTATTTATTTATTTTTTTAACAAGGAAAGCAGAACAAGCTAAAAATATACTAAACAGTAATGATGACAGGTAAAGGTAGTACAGATGGTGCATGGCTATCAGATGAATCAATAATTAAGAAATGATATGTATTTTTCTGTGGTGTACAAAGCAATAAATGGCTGGAGATATTAATTAATAATTGAATTGAAGCTCAGAGCTTTTTTAATCTGCTTATTGTAAGCATAAAAAATTCACATATCAAAATAGAGACAAGTCTTTTTATTCAATTAGCAGGCTTGGAAAACATCATGCTTGCTTTCTAGGAAGCATCCCGTGGAGATGCTGATTAGTCAGAATGAAAGCCTGATCAAAGATATAGTTAAAAAGGGAATGTTTCTTAAAATGTCAGCTCAAAAGTCTGAATTATGTTTGATAAGGGATTTGGAGTGAGGAATTATTTTAAAATAATGTCATTTAGGTCTTTTTGTCTAACTGAAGATTTAAAAATATGTATTGCAGCCAATTGAATCAAATAATTTTTTTTAGACTTTGGTGGTACAAATAAATCATTTGGGCATATGGAGAAGTGGTGTTAGGTAGTAGACAAAATACTAAAATGGGAATCAAGAGATGTGGGTTTTTATCCTAGCTCTGCCATTGACTAAGTGTTGCCAAAAGTCTCTAGCAACTCTGAAATTCTATGATTTCAATTCTATGGTTTCAAATTTATTATGAAATTTCATTATGTATGTTCCTGACTATGAAATTTTGAAGGAAAAAGAAACTTAATTTGCAACTCATTATAATTCAGATCTTAAACATCAGACGTCAACCTAATGAATGAAAAAAGACTTTTTCCTATGAAGATTTATAAAGAACCAATTATATGACTTTTATCAAAAAAGACAGGCAACACTGAATATTGGTGAGGGTATGGAGAAAGAGGAATGTAAATTAGTGCAACCATAAACACATGAAAAAATGTTCAGCATCCCTAGTCATCAGAGAAATGCAAATCAAAACCATCTTGAGGTATCACCTAACCCTATTAAGAATAGTCCACATCACAAAGTTCTTAAGATGCTGATACTGGCATGGATGTGAAGAGAATGGAATACTCTTGTATTACTGGTACAATTTAAAACTAATACAGTCCCTATGGAAAGAAGTATTAATAATCCTTAATGAACTAAATGTAGACCTTCCATTTAATCCTACAATCCCATTATAAGGTATTTACCCAGAAAAAAAAATCATTTTATCATAAAGACTGCACTAGACATTTCATAATAAAGACTGTATCATTTGCACTAGAATATTCATTGCAGCCCAGTGCACATTTCCTAAGACATGGAATCAACCTAAGTGCCTATCAACTCATGAATGGGTTAATAAACTTTGATACATGTATATCATGGAATACTATTCAGCCATAAAAATATGGAGACTTTACATCTTTTGTGTTTACCTGGATAGAGCTGAAGAACATTCTTCTTAGTAAATTATCAAAAAAATGGAAAAGCAAGTATCTAATATACTCAATACTAATTTAAGACCAATTTATAAACAATGACACACCATGATGAGAAAAAATATACAGCTAAATTCAAGTTGGGGAGGGGAGAGGAGGGAAAGAGGAGGACAAAGAGGGATTGGTAAGCTCTCACCTGATGTGCCCAATGTAAGGTTATATAGCGCAACTCCTGGGTGAAGGGCTCAACTACAACTTGAACTTTGCCTAACAAATGCAAACAATGCCTAATCATTTCTACCCTAATATTAATATGAAATATAAAAATAAAAGAAAACAGTATGGAGGTTCCTATAAAAATGAAAAATAGAACTACCATATGATACAGCAATCATATTGATGGGTATATATCCAAAGGATAGGAATTCAGTATATTAGAAAGGTAGATATCTGTACCCAAATGTTTATTGCAGCCCTATTCATGGTAGCAAAGATATGAAATAAACCTAAGTGTCTACCAGTGGATGAATTGGGTAAAGAAATTGTGATACATATACACAATGGACTATTATTTAGCCACAAAAAATTGAAACCTTGCTATTTGCAACAACGTGAATGGAACTGGAGAACATTATGTTAAGTGAAATAAGCCAAGCACAGAAAGACAAATCTCACATATTCTCATTCATATGTGGGAGCAAATTATTAAAAACAATTGTTGTCATTGAAACAGAGAGTAGAATGATGGTTACTAGAGTCTGGGAAAGGTACCAAGGGAGGGGGAGATACAGTGGGTACAAAAATATAGTTAGGTAGATAGAATGAACAATATTTGGTAACACAAAAGTGACTATAATCGCTAACAATTGTGGTATAATTTAAAACAACTCAAAGAGTTTAATTGGAATGTTCCTAACACGAAGAAATGTTAAAAACCTGAGGCAATGGATACCTCAATTACTTTGATTTGATTAATTCACACTTTATGCTTGTATCAAAACATCACGTGTCCTATAAAGATGCACAAGTATTGTGTACACATAAAAAATTGCATAAAATAAAATAGGACTGTAGTGAACCCTGCTCCCCCCCTCAAAAAAAAAAAAAATAAGTATAGGTGTTTCTATCGGATTGGGATCATTCATAAATTCAAACAACTCTATTTTAGGAGTGCAAAAGAGGTTACAACTGCTTATTATATGTACAAATGATTTGTGTCTCACTAAAAACTACAGCTTGGTCTTAAGTGGTATGAATAGCAAAAAATGATTTGTTTTTCTCAAAGATATAAGAGGGAAATGGCACTTATAACACTGGAATGGTGAAAAAGCATTTGATTTAGCAGAAAGAAATTTTAATGTTTCAGGTTCTACAGGCTTTTGGTTTTTAGGAGAACTTCATTAAATGGATTGTAACCATCTATTCTCAACTCACAGTCCACGTAATAAGCAATTCTATAAAGAACTCTTTCTTTATATATGATTGCAAAGCATTGCACAGAGTGGCCTAGTTTAATAACTATTACCTACTTGTGGTCACTAGTCCACTACAGTACTGAGAAAGGTAGGAGAAACCAATGAATCACACTTTTATTCACATGACTTAATGACAATCTTAAAATAAGAACTCAATAATGTTGGCCCAGAAATAGTCCCAATTGTAGAGTGACAACTCAGTATATTCCTTCCAGACTATATTTTATGAAGATACTAACTAGATTTTATTAGAAGAGAATACCCTAAAGGTTGCCCCTGTACTTGGCAACATTCAAAATGGTGTCAGTGGTAGCTATACTTCTGTCAATCTTTAGAGGAACTAATTTAATTAATGATTCCCCCCTCAAATCTCATATTCAATGTCATTTGTACTCTTTATTTGCCAAGATATTTTTTTAACTGAGTTAGACAGATGGCTGTCTCTCTTGGAAAGACAAAGCAGAAAGCCAAAATAAAAAAATGCTAGAATAGCATGCTTCTGTTAGTAACAGGAATCTTGGGATTTCCTATATTTGACATATATTAGCTGGAGGCTCAAATACACGTTTTAAAGAAAAATGGTATTATAAGTCCAAATTTATAAAATTCAGATTCATTCCTTGTTAAGCCTGAAGCTCAAAGTGTCATATGTGTAACAACAAAGTAAATCACAAGCTATTGTAACAGATCTGAATTAAGATGTAGTGGATTAAATTGTGTCCTGCCAAAATAAATGCTAAAGTCCTAACCCCTAGTATCTATAATGTGACCTTATTAAGAAGTAGGGTCTTTGCAGATGTAACCAAATGAAAATGAAGTCATACTGAATTATAGTGGGACCTAAGTCCAATGATTGATGTCCTTATAAGGGGAGAAAAAAATTGAAAGCAGACATACACATAGGGAGGAAGGCCATGTGAAGACAGGAAGAGATTGGAATGATGCAGCTATAAACCAGGAAATGCCAAAGATTGCCATCAACCACAAGATGCTAGGAGAGAGGCATGGGAAAGATTCTCCGTTTGAGCTTTCGGAAGGAACCAATCCTTCTGAAACCTTGATTTTGGACTTCTGGCCTTCTGAACTATAAGAGAATAAATTTATTTTGTTTTAAGTTATCTAGTTTGTTGTACTTAGGTACAGAATCCCTATGAATAGTACAAAAGATATTTAGAAAAAGAATTCCAAGGGAGAGAGTAGAGAAAAGAAGTCCCAGAGTTTAAAGATCATATGCCTACATAATTTAATTTGTGTAACATTTTTTGATTTGAGGATGTATAAAGCCAGCCTTACCAGATTGCAGTTGTAACGGGGTGCTTATTTATATTTTATTTTTAAAATTTTATTTTTAATTATTATGGGTACACAATAGTTGTATATAATTATAGGATACTGGTATTTATTCAACTGAAGAAGATTTGTTAGGAAACAAATTCAGAAGCAAAAGTATGGTCTTATTTGGGATAGGTTAAAGTTGAGAGGTCTAGTAGACATTCCAAGTGGCAATGTAGAATAGTGAGTTGGATATGCTTTATGAATTCTGAAGTTCCATAAAGTGTTGAGGCTGGAGTTATGTATTTGAGAGTCATCTCAAATAGATGATATGGGTATAGATGGTATTTGAAGTCATAGTACTAGATGAAATAATTTAGGGAGAGTATAGAAAGGAAAAGAAGTAAAGAAAGAGTTCTGGGTCATTCCAAATTCTAAAATCTTATAGAGGAGGAACGGCCAGCAAAAGAGGCTGAGAAAAATTGTCTGGAGAGATAGATGGAAAACCAGAAGATACTGGCATGGCACCTGTTACTCAACGGATAGGACGCCAGCCACATACACTGGACCTGGTAGGTTTGAATCCAGCTCGGACCTACCAAAAAAACAATGACAATTACAACCAAAAAATAGCTGGGCATTGTGGTGGGTGCCTGTAGTCCTAGGTACTTGGGAGGCTGAAGCAAGAGAATCACCTAAGCCCAAGAGCTTGAGGTTGCTGTGAGCTGTGACGTCATGGCACTGTACCCAGGGCGACATAGTGAGACTGTTTTGGGGAAAAAAAAAAAAAAAGAAGTTATCTCAAGGAGAGCATTGTCATCTATGCCAAGTGTTGCTGATGGTTCAATAAAATTAGATCAGCTATTTCACCATTGCCTTTGGCACAATATAATACATTGGTGTATTTGGTAAGAGCTTTTTTAATACAAAGAAGATGAGTATAGATAAGCATTTGGAGGATTGTTACCATTGAAGGAAAATGGAGAAATGGAGGCTCTTTTGGTTTGTTTATTTGTTATGTTTTTGAGATGAGTAACAATGAGGCATATTTGAATGACAATTGGGTTAGTTTAGAAGTGAGGAAGAAACTAATTAGAGAAAGGATATCATTATGGGGAGCAGAGTTCTTGTGAAGGTAAGAAGGAATAAAAGATTCAAGGTACAAGGGAATACATTTGGAGAAGACACTTCTTTTGTAACTGCAGCAATGTGGAAGATAGAGCATGGGGTTTAGAGTCAGTCTCTGGAGACACACTTCCTAGTTTCAGACACTGTTTGTCACTTATTTTTTGTTTGTGTCTGTTCTTAGACAAATGCCTCCATTTCCTCATCTCTAAAATGTAATGAAATAATAGCACTTAGCTTACTACAGGGGTCCTCAAACTTTTTAAACAGGAGGCCAGTTCACTGTCCCTCATACCCTTGGAGGGCCTGACTATAGTTTGAAAAAAACAAACCGTGAACAAATTCCTATGTATACTGTACATATCTTATTTTGAAGTAAAAAAACCAAAACGGGAACAAATACAATCACACCACCATATGTGGCCCATGGGCTGTAGTTTGAGGACCCCTTGAGAGGGTTGTCATGAATATTAAATAAATTAAAATGGGTTAAGTGTATAAAATAGTGTTCAGCACGTGTTTGATAAATGCCAGCTGTTGTTGCTGCTGCTACTGTTGTTATATGGGAACAGATGCAGGAATGTAGGTAAAATTGTTGATAGGAGAGGTAATAGTAAGTTGGCTTATGTTTAAGAAGAATGCAATGAAATAATTAGAGGGATTGGTGAAAAAAAGTTGAAAATTTGAGGAGCAAGGAGAAGATAATTAAGAGGTTATTTTTCTCTCAAATAAATGCATTCTGATGTCAATGGGAAAAGTCTAGGATTGGGCACCCTGTATCACTAAATTGTTATGAGAATCAAATCTGATAGTGTTCACGAAATACTTAAAATTAAAATCACTGTAAGAATGGTGTTATTATTTTGTCCAAATAGCTAATTGTAAAGTTAAATGTTTCCTTAAAAAATTGGGTACAGGGGATGCTAAAAGACATTACATTACTGGTTTAATTTTGTTTCCTGAATCATTAGCATATTTTTAATGTTTTATAGGCACTGACTGTATTATTAGAGGATGTCTTTTCTTATTTGTATATATTACATTTTTAATGAGTTTTAAGAAAAAAACAAAGTATGTGAACTCAAAATAAATTTAGGTAGTGAAGATTATAGTCTCCAAGTATGGAATATACATACCTTTTAGCCTTTGGAGTTCTTTCACACTCCAAATGGTATGATTATTTATCAGGCAAAGGTTTATTTTAAAACAAGGCTTAGGTATTTGTGTTTGTAGCAAATAAATGGCATATAAAAATACTGGCAAACTTACCATTTCGACAACATGAAATTTTCTCATCCAGCTGGTCATTAGGCCTTTCCAACTGTCAATGTCTCTAAAAATCTGCTTTAATAGTAGCATATAATAAGCTTTATACATATCAGAGACATTGGGTGGTAATATTCCAACACAAATATCAAAATCTCAAGAAAGTTAACTCAAAGAGACACATGTCCCCACCATCCTTCATGACAATCTTTAGCTCTGAAGTCTATAGAAGTTGATTTGTGTAAGGTACTTTGAATCATAATATGAAAATATTGTAATTAAATACCTACTGGAGTTCTGGAAAATTTATTCAGTAGAATGATATAAATAGCATCATGTGATTAATATACATTGTTTGTCTTCATGTATGTAGTTTAGTAATCATTTCAAATAAATGTGCTAAATAATTGTGGAAAAATGATTTCTAATTTTAGAGCAGATTTTTTCAAGATTTGTATATACTGATACATTTAAATCAAAACAATTTTATTTATAGTTAACTCATTTCTAATCAATCTATGATTAATCTGATTTTAACATGTCATACTGAATTATGTACGAATTCCCACACTTATACACATAGACACATACAGATTGTCTAGGAAAAAAATACCTCACTTTTAAAGTAAGATAATTGGTGCTCACATAGAACTTGAGACATCTTCTTATCTCTTGAGTTAAGAAATTCCATTTGGAACTTAATAATTTCAATACCTGATGTCTTTACTTCTTTAATAAGAATCCCTTCATCCTTGGTAGTTCAACATTACCTTAGTAAGGTTTTTGCTTTCCTTAAATGTAATCTTAGAGAGTGCCTAGCAGGTAAGATAGTCACCTGCTTCCTCTTCTCTATTTATGTGGAAACATTTCTAATAGCTATAATGTGAAAGTGTTATCTAAGCAGAACCCTAATGGCAAAACTGTGAATAAGATAAGGCAGTATACAGTATATGACTATTCACTAGCAGAGAAAAGAAAGAGAGAATCCTATCATATCTGCCATTTCTAAGAGTTTCAATTTCTTTGAAACAAATTAAGGATAATCAATAATTAAATAATCCTGTTAAACAAATGGAACCTCCCTTCCAGACTTCACATTTGCCCACAGAAAATTTGCTGTTTGACAGAGAAAGTTCAAGATGCATGTCAGTTTATAATTTGGACAGGCCCATGAAGCCAACTCACATGACAGTGGTGAGTTTAACATTTACTGAAGACTCTAGGGTTGCCTTAATTATAGTTGCGAATGACAAATAGAAAAATAACCAGAATCCATGGACAGTAAGAAGGAAACTGCAGCCTGGAATTTACATGTGAATATCCTAAGTGAAAAATGCTCACTAATAAAGTCTGAGCTTGATGTCAGATGGGATTTCTTTATTCCTTCAGAGTTTTATGGGAGCCCATTTCCTACAGACCAAAGTCAGCAAGAAATTCTGGAGTAGAGTTTCTCAATCTCCCCTTGATGATTATGCTGTTGTCATAAAACCATATTCATTTTCTGGTGAGGTATTATTAAATATTTGTTTACAAAGTCTTTTTTTTTCTGTATAAAACTCATATTCCAGCTTCTGTTAAGTACTAGATTGGACCAAGTTAGAGCTTGAAGTACAAGCATTCTCAGTCATCTAAAAGCAGCTCATTAGCTACCCAAGTGATAGGGATTTTAGGCAAGTCAGGGCAGGGAAGGGAAGAGCAGGGATATTATACTAATTCCTGCATTTTATGGTTGAAAAATTGGAGACCCAGAAAAGATAATTGATTTGTCTGGGATCATAAACTGGTTATATCCAAATGAAAATTAGGAAAATAGGTTCTGTTTTCTATGAATTTATTTTACTTTTATTTTCTGATAGAAAGATAAATACAGCTTATTTTTACCCCTGAGTTATCACAGTTCTAGACTATATTCTGTGTAGAAAATTGCATCTCTCTGGCTTCTGGGACTTATAGAAAATGATTCTTTACTTGCAATAAATAAACTCTAATATATATTTCACAAATGCTGTGCAATGTATCAGATGTTTATGTCCCTTCAAAATTCGTATCTTGAAAACCTAATCCAAGGTCATGGGAGCAGTACCCCTATGAATGGTATTAGTGGCCTTATAAAAGAAGCAAGGGAGACATCTCTCATCTTTTTCCATCATGTGAGGTTACAGCAAAAAGATGGCTATCTAGGAAATAGGCCCTCACTAGACAACAAATCTATTGGTGCCTATATGTTGCACTTTCCTGCCTTAAGAAAAAAATTCTGTTGTTTACAAACCACTAATTATATAGTATTTTGTACTAGCAAGTTGAATGGACTAAGACTTAATGTAACATTGGAATTTATTAATGTATGATTTTAAATCCTCTTAAAGCTGCACAAAATGCTCAATGTTGCTTATTTTGGTTATAGTTACTTTAACCTTTCAAGCTGCACAAAATGTTCAATGTTGCTTATTTTGGTTATAGTTCCTTTAATCTTTAGCAATAAATGTGATGAACATTTATAAATTTTGAGATGTTTGTGCACCTTCCAATCATATAGTACCAATAATCTCCCAGAAATCAAGGTAATTCTGCTGACTCACCTCCATAAGACACTGTTACAGTAATATCATAGCTATGTATGTAGCTTCCAGAACCAAATGGACTTGGGTTTGAATATAAAAGCAGCAACTTAGCAGCTATATGAACTTGGAAAAAAATATTTAACCTGTCTTGATCTTCATTTTCCTCATCTGTAAAATGGGGAAATACTGGTACCTGCCTCACAGCATTGAGGAAAGAGGTAGCAATTTAATTATTGTAAAGAGCTTAGAAAACTGCTAAGTGTATAATATTTAGACAGTATATAACTGATAGCTACTGTTGCTGCTGCTGCCACTGCTGCAGCTGTTATTGTTGTTATTAGAGGATAATTAGAAATCCCACAGGAGCAAACTCGGAAAGGAAAAGGACAGGCATAGAATAAGGAATAAGTAATATATCTCCTCTGTGTGTAATAGAAGAGAATGATGGCTTACTAGTCAATCCAATTTCTTCAACTCTCCCACGTAATTCAAAAGAAAGTAAAGGGCCTTTTCTAGTTTGTCAATGATGTTTCCAATTCATTTGAACAATCAGGCTTATTAAATAAAAGCTGACAATGATTTTGTAAGCTTTTTGGCTTTTCTTGTTAGAGTATATGCAACATGCTTAGGAGAAATTTAGGAGGATTCACATATTCTTAAATCATCACAACTGATTTTGGAGAAGGCTGTTGATACTCAAAAGCTTTTTATTCTTGTTACATGTATAACTATGTACTCCATCCCATGGAAAAATAGGGTATTATATTTCTTAAATAAATGTATTTCACATCAAAGATTTTGTTTGAATCTCTAAATTTGTGGGGGTAACAGGGAGAGGAACAGATGTTTTGGACATTGTAGAATGAATTGCCATACAAAAGAATTACAACAAACAACACAACAGGTTTGAGAGCAAGATGATATACAACAGAAAAGGATTGCCTGTCTTTTTATTCTCCTGAACACCCACAAAATACTCAGAAACATCAATCTGAAAGGTATTTTAAGTAACATATTGGCACAGAATGTAATAGACAAACTAAGTGACAAAGTAATTGTAAATGGACAAGACTGGTATGATCATGTAAAATACCATGAATGTTGGTATTTATGGAAAGAACCAGACATTCAGGATTAAAAAAAAAAAAAATGGAGAGCAGGTCAGAATATAAATAATTATGACATCTTGTCATGGACACTATGGTAGCCTAAAAAGTGAGGTTTTGACTGTGATAATACTCTTTGCATGGTACAGAGAGGCACTTTTATTTATTATTTTTCAAAACCCTGAATGTCATTTAGTGACTTAAATATAACAGGTCTAGTCCATTTATTACCAGCAGTGATGAGGAACCTGCAGCTTCAGGGCCACATTTGGCCTTTTGGATCCTTTAGTGAGACCTTTACACCCAATCAGTGAAGTTTGAGTTCAGTTGAGAGACCCCACTTGGGTAGCTGTAGGGCTACAAGTGGCCTTGAGGCTGCAGGTTCCCCACCCTCTGAGCAATCAGGTAGATTCTTTCTGGCACACAGATAAGCCATATTTTTCTAAGTGTTATTAAGCATGCTAGGTATTAAAGTGCAGAATTTCAAAATGACAAAAGCAAGTCACAGGCAGAAATGCAGATGGTCCAGGGCCTTGACTTCAGAAGACTGATATTAGTAACACATCTAAAGAAGACCAGTTTCTCCAGAAAGCAATTGAATTTAACCAAATCATAACAACAAAAACATAATGGCTGTTTATTATTCCCAATGATTAAAAAAAAATCAATCACAGTTGCCGAAAGATTTAAAGTTTGCCTGACCAGTATCTTACTTCTCTGTAGGCACTTATATGGAACACAAATTATAGTAAAAATGTTGCTTGGTGAAAATTGAATCAAAACAAAGAACATTAGATATTTTGAATTATTCATGTTATCAAGTTAAGATAGATAATAATAATAATTGGTCTTACCACTGATACTAAAAGTCTTGACTCTGTTGGCAGAAATACCTTGCCCCAATTTTCACACTAGAGATAACTGTAATTATTAAAAGGTAATCATTCAAGGCCCTATCTCTTGGACATATAGACTCTGCCGACCTTTGCCTCTGTGAAGCTCCTTTTCCTATGTTAATGACTCATCTTTTTCCGCCACCTCCTGCAGTTCTTTGATTTTATAATAAACTCTAGCAAATTAACATCAAATCCTGTGTGGACTTTGGAGACATATCAGTCAAAGTTCCACCAGGAAATAGTACACTTCAGATGGTTCAAGCGATTCATCTAGAAACTAGCAACTAGTTAGAAGTTGTTGCCATCGCTAATCCTCTAGGGATTACAGCAGTTGCGTGAAAGTGGGAACCATGGGAGACTCTGCCTGGCAGTAAGTATAATTAACAGAGAGGCTCAAGTACTGCTAGGGACAAAGTGATGAAGTAATAAGGACATCAGGAAGAATAACTCTGATATTTTTCTTCTCCTAACCTAATTTTTTTCTGATACCTCCTCTTCACCTAACCAAATGAAAAGTCAGCTGACAGGGGAGGATACAGTCCACACAAGTCAGCCTTCCAGGGAAGAAAACAGGAAAGAGAAAGGGTGGTGGTTGTGAAGAGGGAAACGAAAAATAATAACTAGCACAGCACCCAGTGTGAATCTTTGTAGAGACTTTACAGATCTATACTCAGGCTTCCTGTATATTGAGTTTATGTACTTTAAAAGGAAAGTCTTATGTATCTCATATCCAATATCTTGATCAGAGAATCTTTACTGTAATACACTGAGTACTGGAATCATAGTCTGGAAAATTAAAACTGGTTCATTACTGGGGCCATGAAACTGTTGAACATTGGGAACATATGTAAAAGTCAACGTTGTAAAAGTCAACGTTGTTAAACTTGCTTATTCCCCAATCTGGAGCAGAATATAAACATAGAAAAATGAAGGTAAAGGAAGAAAATAGGCATGGTGGCTAGAATACATGTGTGAAGGGGATTCAAGTAGTCCATGTGTCTGAACCAAGACATAGTGGTTTCTTTCAATCATGAGGGAATTAGTACTATTGCTGTCTTATTCACTCATAAATTCTTTTTTTTTCTTTTTTTTTTTTTTTGTAGTGACAGAGTCTCACTTTACCGCCCTCAGTAGAGTGCCATGATGTCACAGGACTCACAGCAACCTCCAGCTCTTGGGCTTCCGCAATTCTCCTGCCTCAGCCTCCTGAGCAGCTCACTCATAAATTCTTAACCAGGGAAGAAAAGAGAGAGAGAATTGATAATATTTGTTGGAAAGTCAAAACAACTGCATGATCTGTAGGGAGAAAAAAAGAAACTGTCTTTGACAATGCTTTAAAATAATCAGTTATCAAATGATGTCCACCATTATGCACAGCTAAAATATGCAACTATGGAAAGTTTACATAAATAAATTAATTCACTCACATGGGCACACTAGCAGGAATAAAACTAGAATCGGAGGTCATAATTGAGTTGTGTTGGTTAGATGAAGTTTTCCAAACTATACATTTTTTTTATCTTCTATCCTAAAAAAATGTATTGTGATACTTTACCCTGCTACTAATAAAACAAAATTGTAACTTAGATTTCACTATTTAAACTGTTTGTTTTATGTGATTTTGACAGTTCTATTACATTTATGAAAGCAGTTGAAATTCTTTTTTTTTTTTCTGGAAAACTTGGAAAACAGGGTACACACTCCCTCAAGATTCTCTTATACATATTTGGGAAGGATGATATTGCCAGTCAATTGCTATGTGAATATTGTTTCACACCTACCATGTGTTTAGTGCAAACCTGGGTTCCAGAAGTCACAGAAACACTATAATACGTGGCCTTGCCTTAAGGAATCAATGAAATTAATGATCTAATCTGCAAGACAAGCATACACATATAGTACCAAGAATTATGCCAGATAATGTATAATTAAGTACCAAAATGTGTAATATATACAGTCATTGATGGACTATCAGTGAGTGCTGAAATATTTAAGAAATATGGCATGGGTGAAGTAGACCTTGATTTAAACTCCAAAAAATGAGTAAGATTTGCATAGATGAAGGGAATAGAAAGGAGATTATTAATATGAATCCTATCTTAGTCATAAATATAAGAATTTCCCCAACTTCACCTTTCTCATTTGATTTGGCTTATGGTGCTCCTAATATGGAGACATTAAGCATTTGTGAATTTAAAGCTTTACATTTCATAACATCATTTGTTATGAAATTTATTTTATTGTTCTTATGCTCAGAAAAAGGCTTCCACTACCACGATGATAAATATTAACTTCTAATTTATTTTGAAAGTTTTGTTTTAACAGTTGACTTTTTAATCTGTCAATTTATTTTTATATATTTTGTGATATATTAATTGTCTAGGGCCCCAAACTGAGCCACTGAGTCAGACAGAGCTAATAGTGTTCGGCTGTGGGCCACAGGGAGCCATTGTGAGAGAACTGCCCTGGCAAGCTCCGCCCACAGGGTTGCAGAGCAAGGATCGGACGGGAGTTAGTAACCTAGTGACTGAGCAGCCTAAATGTAGGGACTGAGCTGCCTTACAGCTTTAACCCTCAGGGGCAGAGTGAGACCAGTTTTGGCACACTGAAGCCTCGGGCTGTTGCTCTGGGTAGAGTGCCATGATGTCACAGCTCATAGCAACCTCAAACTCCTGGGCTTGGCACCACCTGGACCTCCATAAGAGCTGCACCGTGACCCCCAACCAGCAACCTGCACCCTCCAGGCTTCCACATGCCCTGACCAGGAACTGTGGCAGCCATGCAAACCTGCATCCTCACTCCTGTACTCTCCCTGCCTCCACACTGGCCCACTCTTCTGGCCAGGGACTCTCGTAGCCATGTGCCCTCCAGAGCCCTCCCTGCCATTGTGCAGAGTCCTTCTCCTGGCCAGAGACTGCTGGAGCCTTGGGCTCTCTGTGTCACAGTCACTGGGTGCCGGGCACTCCAAGAACCGTGCACAACACCTCCCACCCTGTTGTTGGATCCAGGTGTGTCGCACTCTGGAGCTGCTTCAACAACCAGAACTCTCTGGCTGGGGCAGCCCAGGAGGAACTACACAGGGCCACTCCATACAAAGATCCAGCAACAATAGAGTGATCCCACTGGGGTCTAATATTGGAGAAACTCCTCCCCAATTCTGAGGACGGCCAGAGGCAATGGTGAAAAACTATCATGAGGCAAAATCAACAGAGAACGTCTGGCAATGTGATAGTCAGAGTAGATCAACTCCCCCAAGGATCAATGGGGCAGACACAGCACAAGATCCCATGCACAAACAAATAGCTGAGATGTCAGAAATCAAATTCAGAATCTGGATAGCAAATAAGATCAAATTAGAATTCCAAGCAGTAAC